>JAVJIF010004304.1:0-225085 GCA_038442645.1 Agave tequilana | reverse complement strand
GGAAAATCTAGCATAGTCTAGTGGTTTTGTAAAAATATCGGTAAGTTGAAAATTGGTAGAAATATAATCAATGTCAATATCACCTTTCTCATAATGATCTCTAAGAAAGTGATACCTAATGTCAATGTGCTTAGTCTTACTATGTTGATTTACATTTTTAGTCATATGAATAGTACTAGTATTATCACAAAATATTTTAATATGGTCAAAATGCAAATCATAGTTAAGGAGAGTATGTTTCATCCAAAGAACTTGTGCACAACAAGCTCCGGCCGCAACATACTCCGCCTCGGCGGTTGAGAGGGCAACCGAATTTTGCTTCTTGGAAGACCATGAAACAAGATAATTACCAAGAAATTGACATGTTCTACTTGTACTCTTCCTATCCACTCTACAACCCGCATAGTGGCATCCGAAAAACTGTCATAAAAAATTGTCCGGTTTTCGGATACCACAAACCCATTTCAATTGTGCCCTTAAGGTATCTAATAATGCGTTCTACCGCAATCAAATGGGACTCTTTAGGACACAATTGAAATCGAGCACAAAGACATACACAAAAACATAATGTCCGGCCTACTAGCCGTTAAATACAACAAGCTACCAATCATGCTACGATAAAGCTTAATGTCTACACTTGTACCTTGTTCATCCTTGTGAAGCTTTGTGGTGGTAGCCATGAGAGTTTTGCTTGTCTTAGCCCCTTCAAGTACAAATCTCTTGATAAGTTTCTTCGTATACTTGGCTTGATTGATGAAGATCCCATCCTACCTTTGCTTGATTTGGAGACCAAGGAAATAGTTAAGCTCGCCCATCATAGACATCTCAAATTCCTCCTTCATGCATGATTCAAAAACTTTGCAAAGATTTTCATTAGTAGAACCAAATATGATATCATCAACATATATTTGAACTATAAGTATATCATTTTCAACATGTTTTGTAAATAAAGTAGTATCTATTTTTCCTTTATTAAAACTATTAGAAATTAGAAATGAAGAAAGTCTCTCATACCAAGCCCTAGGGGCTTGTTTTAAACCATAAAGAGCTTTGTCAAGTTTGAAAAAAAATCCGGATGTGTAGGATCAACAAACCCGGGGGTTGTTCAACATACACCTCCTCTTCAATAAATCCATTTAAGAAGGCACTTTTTACATCCATTTGAAAAAGTTTAAAATCTTTATAAGAAGCAAATGCAAGTGTCATCCGTATGGCTTCAAGCCGTGCTACGGGTGCAAAAGTTTCCTCAAAATCGATACCTTCGACTTGAGTGTAACCTTGGGCCACTAACCTAGCTTTATTCCTAACAACATTTCCCGACTCATCCAACTTATTCTTAAAGATCCACTTAGTACCAATTATTGGTCTATCGTGGGGCCTAGGAACAAGATGCCAAACTTGGTTGCGCTCGAATTGATTGAGCTCCTCTTGCATGGCTAGCAACCAATATGAGTCGCCCTCGGCTTCGAGGATGTTCTTTGTTCAAGGTGAGAAATAAATGCATAGTGCCCACAAAGATCATGAAGTTAGAACGAGTAGTTACCCCTTTTGATACTTCACCTATAATAAGATCCTTGGGATGATGTGGATTGTATCTCCAATCTTTTGGAAGTGGTTGAGTAGTCTCCACTTTAACTTCTTGAATTTCATTTCCTTGAACTTCATTTTCTTGAACTTCATTTCCTTCATCATCCTTTGGCATGTCTTTAGGAGTAGGTGAGTCCTTCAAAGTAGTTTTCTCCATGTCTTCATTTAGGGAATCTATTTCTATAACATTCTTAACAAACACATAGATTCCTCAAACTTTACATGTATAGATTCTTCAATAGTTAAGGATGACTTATTGAAAACTCTATAAGCTTTACTAGTATTAGAGTAACTAACAAAAATTGCTTCATAAGACTTTGCATCAATTTACCTAAATTATCTTTAGTATTCAAAATATAACATTTACAACTAAAAACTTTAAAGTATGAAACATTTGGCTTTCTAGAAAAATAGATCTCAAAAGATGTTTTTGAAGTGTTTTGCATAAGAAAACTCTATTTGATATGTAGCAAGATGTGTTAACGGCCTCGGGCCATAGATAATGAGGGAGACCATATTCATTTATCATTGTCCTAGCCATCTCTTGTAATGTACGATTTTTCCTCTCAATGACTCCATTTTGTTGTGGAGTTCTAGGACAAGATAGTTCATGTTTAATTCCATGTTCTTCACAAAAAGTGGTAAAGGGTTGGTTATTGAATTCACCACCTCTATCACTTCTTATTCTTAAAATAAAAGAATCTTTTCCTTTTCAACTCTTTCTTAAAAGCTTGAAAATATGAAAAGTCTTGATTTTTGTGTTCTAAAAAGAAAACCCAAGTAAAACGCGAGAAATCATCAAGTAAAACAAAAGCAAAACGATTCCCACTTAGACTTTTGGTTTGAGTAGGACCAAACAAATCCATATGGATCAACTCTAAGGGTCGTGATGTCATGATATTCTTTTTTTTTGGAGAATGTAAATTATATTTATCAAAAGTGTATTTACAGACAGCCTACGAAACAGTAGACCAAGAACCACAAAGTAGCAGCCACCCCTATGCTGCCAATACCTGGCAACCTATACCAGCCCAAAGCAACCCCACATCAGCCTAAGAAGCTACAGTTCTACACCAAAATTACTGCCAAAACTGGCAGAACTGTGCTCCCCAACCGGGCAGAACAGTTCTGCCAGAACTGTTCTGCCAGAACTGTACAATTCTGGCAGCAGAACTGCACAGTTCTGAAAGCAGAAAGCAGCCAAAGCTGCTGTTCTGGCAAGAACTGTGAGCCCAATTCTGGCATCACAGTTGTGCTAGAACAGCAGTGTTCTGGCTGAAAAACAGTAGCCAGAACAAAAATCTGGCTGTGTATGACACGAACAGAATGCAGATCCCATTTCAGGCTGTGCAGGAATATCAGTGTTTTTGCTCCCTAAACTATACAGTGAGCACTCCAAAATTTATTTACACGGTCAAAACAAGCAGACCAAAAAAGGGGGTTATAACTCCACACAATCATGTGGGAACAACAAAAATAAAGCCCTATACACATGCAATTTGATCTTAAAGACGGTCGCGTCCACCTCCTGTGCATGTCCCTCAAAAATCTTCCGGTTGCGGGCATTCCAAATATGATATACCGTACAAGCAAGTGCCACCCTTCTAGCTTTGGCTCTCCAACTTGAACCCCTCGCCTCCTTCCTGATCCACTTGAGAGCACTACTAATTGTCGACATCGCCCGAGAGATATCCAACCAGTCCTTAATGTGTCCCCACACCAAAGAAGAATAGGCACACCGAAAGAACAGATGTGCTTCCGATTCCCTATTTCCCACACAGAGAACACATGAATCTTCCATATGAAGAAACGCCAATCTATCTTTTGTAGGCAATCTCTTTCTCACCGCAAGCCATAAAGTGAAAGCATGCTTCGGCGTAACATATGAATTCCATATTGAACCCGGCCAAAGTAGCTTGGAGCCCTTACTACGAAAGTACTCATACCCAAGCGAGATACACATCCGGTCACCTTCAGCCCAAGAAGAGAACCTCCTCTTTGCAGCATCAATGGACCCTTCTAACTGGCACACTCTATCACGAATCGCAATTAGCCTCTTGAGCAAAGGCGAGTCATCTCTTAAACACTTCCAATCCCATGGTGAAATATCCCCATTAAGATATATATGATGTACCCAACGCACCCACAATGTATCCTTCTTCTTATGAATGTTCCAAAAGAATTTAGCTAGTAATGAATCATTCCATGTCTTCAAATCTCTGAACCCCAATCCTCCTTCTGATTTTGGCAAGCACACGCTCCTCCAAGAAACCGGATGGTGTCTCTTGTGCCACAAGAAATTCCTGCATAGTCGTGTCATGCGCTCAATAATAGCACTCGGGATCGGAAAGATAGATAACCAAAAGTAATCAACTCCCTGTAAAATTGATCTGATAAGCTCAGCCCTACCAGCAAAAGAAAGGCAAGAAGCCGTCCAAGAGTTGATGTACATAATAATCTTATCCGTGAAAGGAGCAAAATGAGCCACCTGAAGCCTCTGAGCCGCCAACGGAACCCCGATATAACGGAAAGGCATCAAACCATCAGGGATACCAGTCAACTGCCGCATACAAGTAAGCTCCTCCCCATAAACAGCCGTCGTGAAGAGGCTCGATTTGAGCAAATTAGCACACAAGCCATATTTGAACCCAAAGTCTCTAAGGCTATCCATAATGATACGAACCGAAGTGAGGTCCCCTCTAGCCATAAGCATGAGGTCATCAGTAAATGCCAGGTGCGACAACCTAAGTTGTCCACACCGCGGGTGAAAATTGAACTCCGTAGTACTAGTACTCACCCTAAGTTTTCTTGACAAATACTCAATGCAGATAATAAAAATAAATGGAGACAATGGATCACCCTGTCGCAATCCCTTCCTTCCCTTGAACATCCCCCAGATACCCCATTCAGGGCAATAGAATAAGATGGAGAAGTCACACATTGCATAACCCATTCGATGAATCGGACCGGAAACTTAAGTCCCACCATCACCTCAGCAACAAAGTCCCAAGAGACAGAGTCATATGCTTTCCGGAGATCAACCTTAATCAAGCACCTCGGCGATACTCTCTTCCTATTATACTTTCTCAATAATTCTTGGACCAAATGGATGTTTTCAATCATGCTACGCCCCTCCACAAAAGCAGATTGCGAAAGATCAATAATTCCACCAAGTACCGGACCGAGCCTAGCAGCCAGGATCTTAGAAATCACTTTGTAGATCACATTGCAACAAGCAATAGGATGAAAATCTCCCACTGAATTGGCATGGGAAGATTTGGGCACCAAGGCAATCAACGTGTGATTCATTTGCTTCAAAAGGGAACCCGAGATGAAGAACTCCTTGACGGCATCACACATATGAACACCAATAATATCCCACGCCCTCTTGAAGAAGAGTGCACTATACCCATCCGGACCAGGGGCCTTGTCATTCCCAA
Source organism: Agave tequilana (assembly GCA_038442645.1). Lineage (NCBI taxonomy): Eukaryota > Viridiplantae > Streptophyta > Magnoliopsida > Asparagales > Asparagaceae > Agave > Agave tequilana. The sequence goes on along the minus strand of JAVJIF010004304.1, from coordinate 220,058 downwards.
TACTGAATAATGCCTCCTTAATCTCATCCGAAGTTACCTCTCTCAATAGCCAAGAAGCCTGTTGACCGGAGAGCACCTCCCCACACTATAGCACCTCCCGATCAATATGTTCAACAGGAGAGTGAGTACCAAGAAGTCGTTCAAAGTACCGAATGAATTTCGATGCCACCTCCTCCGTCGACACCGTCAATGATCCATCCTCCTTGTAGACAGCCGCTACATATCCCCTGCTTTTGTTTCTTTTCACAATGCCGTGGAAGAACTTTGTGCACCTATCAGACTTAGTAATATAGTTGCACTTAGCAAGCTGGTAGAAATAATCCATTTTTGTCTTAGATAAGGCCAATGCATTCTTGCGCAGCTCCAAGACTCTCAGACGCAAATCAGGATCATCATACCGAGATTGAAGTTGTACCTGAGCTTGCTTAAGCACCAATCTAGCCCTTTCAGCTCTAGATGCAATGTGCCTAAAATTCCTTTCATTAAGTATCTTCAACGGTGTCTTCAATAACTTAAGCTTACGGCAAAATCCAAATTGAAAAGAACCCACCACCTCCTGATCCCATATACTCCGAACAGTATCCCTGAAATCCTCATGGCCAGCCAAAAAGTTCCAGAACCTAAAAGGTCTATTCACCGTCCGCGGCCGATCCAGCAATGAAACTACACATGGGGAATGATCCGAGAGACAACCCAAAGGCAAAAAATCAACATGGCAGAAGAAGGCCCTCTGGTGCCAAAGAAAGTTACCCATAACTCTATCCAACTTGGACCAAACAGTGCCATTCGTCCAAGTCAAATGACAACCTGTGAACTGTAAGTCAGAAAGACCCAATCCATCACAACAATCTGTAAAGTCACTAATCTGGTAGTGTGTGACCTCAGATCCACCTACTCTCTCCCCCTGCCTCAATATACTATTGAAATCCCCCATTAGCAGCCAAGGCTCGGATAGAGAACCCCCCATCGCATCAAATTGTCCCATAGGCCTCTCCTAGCCACAATCGAATGGTAACCATAAACAAAACTCCCAAGAAAAGATATGGATGATACCTTGCATACCACCCTGCAGTGAATAACCTGAGGACAGACCTCCAGAGTCTCCAGCTGAATCTTCAACGGATCAAACAGAATCAAGATTCTGCCCCCAGCATGAGTCGCAAAATTTTTCACCTGTTTCCAACCACTAAACCTCCTACGCATAAACTCATCCAGTCTACTTACAGATAGTTTAGTCTCCAATACTGCCAATAACCCAATTTCCCGTTTTCTAGCAAGGGCCTCAACCCCCTTTTGCTTCAGGGGTAAGTGGAACCCCCAGATATTCCAAAAAGCCACTTTCATTTGGAAGATTGAAGGGATTTACCCTTCGTTTTTCCTTTAGAAACAATAGTAGAGGTGACTTGCCGCTCAAGAGTCCTGATTGCCTCCACACCTGCCCCTTCCTCCTCCGCCCATCTATGAGATCTATTCTCTTTAACAACCGCCTTTAAGCCCTGTACCACAGAACAAGGCTGAGCAGGAACCAAGGAATTGTGCAATCCAGAACCCGACTTCAGTTTATGGTCCACCACACCCACCTTCTCCCTGGTCCCTATAGTGTTCGGCAGCCTTGATTGCAATGAAGACCCCTCCACAGCAGGCAACGGATGCTGCTCGTCATCCTCAGAATGTTGCTGAACAGCAGCATCAGCTCGTTGTCCAGACAGCATCACATGTTTCCCTTTTTTTCCACTTTTCTTCCCCCTACAGCCCTAGCTGACAGACCTTCAGCTGGAGGCTTAAGAACAGGGGCTGGAGACTCCTTCCCAAGGCCAAAATCCACATGTTCTGCTGCCAGACCAGAATTTCCTGGCAGCAGAACACCCGCAGGTCTACCCTCACCCAGGTCGCAGCACCCTGTGTGGTCACCACCTGAACACTCAACATTGCCACTCAGTAGATCCACACCTACAGCAGTAGCGACACTACCCAGGTTGCCGCCACAAACCTCCCCTTGCTCAGTCCGAATCACTGTCTGAATGACCTCATGCTCTGCCGTGACAAGTTGCCCACCATCGGTCGTACGACCAGCAGTATCCATGACTGAAGCAACCCCCTGTTTTAACTTCCCAACTGGTGCCATGGCACCCCTATAACTCCTACCAGCCTCTTCAATTTTATTAATACCCTCTCCTCCAGGCTGTGCCTTCCTCTTAGGCACATATACAGAATATCTTCTCCCCGCTACTTCCTTGTTGCAATCGCCATCAACATGCCCAAATGACTTGCATTTCTTACAGTATTTCGGTATATACTCAAATACCACCAATTGTTCATAAATTACACCAGTCGGTAACCTCAGTTCCACCGATGTAACAAGATCCTTAGATGCATCGACCTCCACCATCACTCTCGCAAAAGAGAGTCTCTCCTTAGTCAAGGTCAACTTATCAGTGGTGATAGGTTTCCCAACTCTGGACACAATCTTACTCAGAGCTCTCGCATTCCAACAGTCTAGAGGAAGGTCCGGCAGCTGAATCCAGACCGGAACTGTAGCTATGTCTTCTCCCCCAAATCTGAAGCACCTTGGCATGATTTTTAACATCAAGTTTCACCCGTAAATAAAGTACGGTCCACCATTCAAAACCTTCAATCTATCCTCCTCTGATAGAAATTTGAACACGATCCATCCCGAACGATGGATCCAATGTGAACACTTCACTTTCCAACCATCTCGAATACTTTGGACAGCACCCATACCGGGGAATTTTCCTGCAAATTGGCCCACCAAACAAAACCCCCAGGCTTCCTCAACATCATCCACATCCTCCTCCTCAATCTGTACCAGATCCTCTTCAGATTCCACCTCATCCAACTTGATGCCTTTCCCCATATTGCGGTTATCTTTGAATAAACTGACCCATGGGGCCTTCAGTCCATTGGATTTACCCTTCTCAACCACCTGAGCAAAAGAATCAGGACCCTGTTGCAAGCCAACAGCAACAGGGATTGACTGCGGCAAATCATCAAGCACCCTATCTGCCACCGCCCCTCCTTCTACTCCAAATGTTCTGATTCAAATCCCCTTGCTCCACCGATCTCCCCTCATTACCACTACCATTATCAGTATCAAAAGAGGAGGAAACACTGTTTATTTCCACCTGCTCACCTTCATCTTCCTGCTGTCGCACCATTACAGCCGGATCCACCTGAGCTTGCTGCGCAAGGACAGTAGCTGGCGCATCCTCACTGGATTCGCCCTCATTCAACCTCCTTACAAGATCCCTTGCAACACCAGATCTGGATCTAGTAGATGGCCTCATGGGACCAAAGAGGATGAACACATAGAGAGGAATATGCTGCCGTTCCCACCAGCCCTAAAGAGGGGATGGGATTCCCTAACTTTAAGATCAAATGCACAGCAGGAAACAGAGAAGAAGATCAAGAAAATTAGTGAAAGAAATCAGTCTAAGAGTCAAGGCAAGAAAGCACCATGGGGGGATTTCGGCCTTGTGAGAGCTTCTCTCTCTAACTCTTGACTAACTGAGAGCTGACTACTGAGAGCTCTTTGATGTCATGATATTCTTGATTGACTTGAAAGAGGACGTGGTTTGTTTCCCAAGTTGGCACGCATCACAAATGCGGCCTTTTCAAAGTTCAAGTAAGGAATACCTTTCATATTTCCTTGTTGTTTAATTTAGATAGATGGTCAAAAGAAATGTGGCCTAATCTCCTATGCCACAACCAAGAGTCATCATCGAGGGCTTTCAAACAAGTAGCATTGCATAGCATATTAGACATGTCAATCATGTATACATTATTTTCACGAAATTCAGAAAATATACATGTATTGGACTGTCTATCAATAACTCTACATGCTAGGTTATCAAAAACAACATCAAAACCTTTGTCACAAAGTTGACTAACACTCAAGAGATTATGCTTGAGGCCATCAACTAAAACAACATTTTCTATTAAAGGAGATGTACCAAGTTTAACATTACCAATACCAATGATTTTTCCTTTGGCGTCATCTCCGAAGGTGACGGTGCCACCTTCATGGTATCTTGATAGGGTTGCAAAGTTGTTGATATCCCAAGTCATGTGCCTTGAGCAACCACTATCAAGATACCACAACCCTTTACGTCGTTGGGCCTTGGAATGTACCTACATCATTTAACAAATTTGTTGACTTTGGTACCCAAACTTTCTTGGGTCCTTGAAAGTTAGTATTCCGAACCCAAACATTATTATGCGATGCATTAATCCTATCAAAGCAAAATTTAACCAAATGACCTTTACGGCCACAATATGTGCATGAAAAGATTTTACCATACATGAATGCATGATGTGTGTGTGGAGTGTGAGCATGTTTAGGGTGCTTGGCATGATGTAAAGGTTGTGATTTATGAACATGAGCATGAATAGCATGTGAATATTTCTTTGGGACATGTTTCTTAGGAAACATAGCCTCTAGTCTATTTTTATCAAATTCACATTCTTCAAAATAATTCCTAATGAATCAATTTTCTCTTTAAAATGGAAATTTCATTTTCATCAATTTGTGAAAATTTACCTTTGCAAGAAATTTTATAGTTATCAAAATCCTTTTGTGTAGAAACAAGAGTAGAAAGCAATTCATCTCTTTCTTTATAAGTGTGAAAACTTTGTGATTGAGAGATTCATTTTCCTTTTTCATTTTCAAGTATTTCTTTTTGAGAAAATCATAGTTATGAGAAAGTTCTTCAAAAGCTTCTCCTAGTTCATCTATAGAAAGCTCACAATCAATAGATATATCGGGAGTTACCTTGCTTGTGCTTTCATTTGCCATGAAGCACATGTTGGCAGTGTTGACTTCCTCATCGGATTCACTCTCCGAATCCCAAGTAGCCTTTAAAGCTTTCTTTTTGTACGACTTCTTGAAAGTGGAGGGTTTGCTTTTGTTTTCCGGGCATTCCGCAACAATATGACCTGGCTTCCGGCAATTGAAGCAAATGATTTTCTTCTCTTCTTTACCTTGCCATCTCCTTCTATTTTGGAACTTTGCCTTGTTGTACATTCTCCGAACGTTCTTTACAAGAAGAGAAAGATCCTCATCATCCTCTTCTTCATCATCGTCGTCGGAGTAGGTGGAAGAACTCTTGAAGGCAATAGTTTTCTTCTTGGGAGGAGCCATCTCTTCTCTTGCTTTTCTTTCATCTCATGGGTCTTGAGATTCCCAATGAGACCTATAAGCTCCATTTCTTCCTTGTCATTGAGCTCCTTCAAAGTAGTGGCTTTGACTTCCCAAGATGGAGGGAGTGCACGGATGATCTTCCTCACCTTTTGGTCGTTGTCAATGCCGTCACCTAAAGAAGAAAGTCCATTAGTAATCTTTGTAAATTTAGTAACCATATCATCTATGGTTTCATTCTCTTGCATAGAAAAATTTTCATATTGGAACGAAGAAGGTCGATTTTTGTCCTCTTTACTTGTGAAGTCCCCTCATGAGTGACAAGTAAGTGAGTCCAAATCTCATGTGCGGATTTGCAATGAATGACTCTAGAAATATCATCGTCATTAAGAGCTTGAAGCAAGGCATAGTGTGCCCTAGCATTAGCGTCAAACTCTTTCGTGGCAATATCGGACCAAGTGTCCTCATCACCAGGGGGTGCACTAAAAGGCTTGGTCACCGCCTTTGCAACCCGGCTTCCTAAGGATTGCAAAAACACGGTCATCTTAACCTTCCATATGGGAAAGTTAAGGCCATCAAACTTGAGTGGGGTCTTAATTCCTTCGGCCATTTTTACTAAGTGTATGAGGATGAAAAATGAATAGAGTGATTAGCAATATAGGATCTCTCTAAGGTTGTTTAGCCAAGAGCCTAGAGACCAAAGCTCTGATACCAATTGAAAAAAACACCTAGAGGGGGGGTGAATAGGTGTAATGCTAATCTAATGATCTTTTTAAATAAGTATGAAAGTATGATGCAATCGGTCACTCAAAACAAGAAATTGAAGCCGAATTCCCCGTGAAGGGCTCTAGAACTTCTCCTCTTTGATTTCTCTAGATTATGAGTTGAGGCGCGTAATTGCTTTCTTGTTGAGATGAGTAAAGACGGAAAATACAAATGAATGAAATGGGAGTAATAGAGAAGTGCAAGCAAAAGTATCACAAGATAAAATTATAAAGCAATAAAAGGCAATAAGAAGCAATAAGAAACCAATCGCAAACACAAGGAATTTGTTACGAGGTTCGAGCCACTGCTCTACGTCCCCGCCTTCACCACCGTGAAGGATTTCCACTATATCCACCGAGGAAATTATAAGAGGTCTACACAAGACCGGAGTACCGAACTCCTACCAATCCAATCCTCTACACAAGAGGGATCTCAACACAAAGGTAGAACAAGTAACAAGGTGATCAACAAGGACCACACACTTCTCTTTTACAACTCCTTATAGAATGGGAAAGATTTTGGCTCAAAAAGTGTAGTGAGGAAATTCAGTTGAAAAGAGCAAGAAAAAAACTTTAAAACAACTGAAAAACTTTGACAAGAATGCACGTTAGAATTGAGAGCTTTGAAAAACTTTTCTTCTCTTTTTTAAACACAAAACAATGGGTATTTTCTTGATTTTCACAAGTGACCAATGCCATCTATTTATAGGGATTAGAGGAGATCTAATCATCATTATAACTAGCTTAATAGGTCAGAAAATAGCCCCCAAAATTTTAGAGATAGCTGACTAAAACATCACCATCAAATCCAATGATTAAAACTCAAAAAACTAGCCGTTGGGGCTGCTGGCGGCTGTCGGTCGACCGGCCAGTCGACCGGCAGTGCAAAGGCAAACTAGCCGTTGGACTCGGTCGACCGGAGGCTAAACAAAAAAGTCTCTTTCTTCTGTCGGTCGACTGGCCCGGTCGACCGACAAAACCCGAGAGCAAGGGTCTTTCAGTCGGTCGACCTGTCCGATCGACTGGCAGATGTGCACAAACGTGCACGCCAAGACCACAATGCCCGGTCGACCGGTGCGGTCGACCGATCAGGCCTGAACTAGAGCCGGTCGACCCGCCCGGTCGACCGTAGGGCCTGAAACAGGATTTTTATAGGAAAAAATTTGAACTTTGAAAAATTTTCAAAATTATTTTGTAAGGCTATATGATTAAGTAGCATGCTATAAGGGTTGGTATACATGATATAAACAAGATGAAAAAATATAAAATAATTTGAGTCATGTATAACCATCAAGTCATGCACCTAAATCAATTAACCAAAACAAAAACCGTATTTTGAAAAATGAAAGTGTGTGTGTGTTTTCTTGAGCCAACTTATCATGACTATATCCTTTAACAAACTAATTCTTACAAGGGTCCTAGGTGACTATAAGGTCTTCAAATGGGCTTCTCCATATGCGATGTTGAAATAGCTTGAATCCTTGAACCCGAAATGAATCATTCTTGAGTCAAAAATACCTTTCTTTAGGGAAGAAGAAATCTTGAATCCTTAGAACCCTGAAACATACTAAAACACAAGAAATGATTAGTACAAATAACTATATATGTTTTGTAAACATCAAAACTCAACAACCGGGTGATTGTAACCTTGGGCCAACATTCTTACTCACTTGCCTACTTGATAGTTTTATTAACTCTTTTATTAATGGTTGTGAAGAGTTTGAAATCTTTAATTATACTATTTTTCTAAACACTATATGTTTTCCTGTATTCGTACCGATTTCCTGCATCGGTGTCGCTTATGTATTCGTATCGATTCGTTGTATCAGTACTGTTTTCCTGTATTGAGATATACGATAGTGATATCTATTGTGCTTATTACTTGACATGCCATTACTTGACACCTGACTCCTGCATGCTATCACCTGACACTTGTTTTGATATCACTTATCACCAACCACCTGATATATTACCACTTGACTTGTGATTATCATATTTCAGGAATCATGTCCTGCTATCCTGTATTATATACAATGACCTGTGTTTTTAGTACTTATGCACTCCTGTTACTCCTGTAACTCCTGAACCTATCCTGCTTCTGCTATTCCCGTAATATGATAATTACATAATAATAAAATATAAAAAGACAACCTACATCAGGTAAGGAGAAAACTGATGGACTTCAAGTGGTGAATATGTTTATAGTGGTATTGGTATATTGTGCAACTCAAACTTTCGGATCTACCTTAGGGACTCCATGTATCCGAGGAGAGCGCTGGCTCCCTACTTCCTGCTACAATCTTGAATGGGCATACAATAAGGCCACCTCTTGTTTACCTAGCGGCAGGTTACAGATCAGCACCAGAACATCCTGGGTCATAGTCCCTAGAATGTACGGGACCCACTGTAAACTTAACTCATTGTTTCATCATCAGTTTCCAATAATAACCTTGACTTACTCATATATGAATGTATGTGGGATGGAATGTGTGCCGTACACATATTTAGATATATGAGTCGGACGAGTAATAATAATAAGACGCCAATCAATAATTTGTTGTGTTGTTTGGCAATTTGGGTCGTATACACTTGGATACGGTAACATGAGGCATAAGGTATAAAGATGAGGGTTCCCTTATTTGGATTATTCCTTCGATATACTTTTCTCATGAAGCCATAAACTGAGTTTGTACAGTTGGTTGTGCTTGGATTCAGTATTATCGGTTTTATCAGTTTTCTATCAGTTTTACAATATTTTCTTAATTTAGGAGACAACTCGGGTTATATGAACTCAGGATACAATGATGTGAGATATATGTATATATATATATATATATATATATATATATATATATATATATATATATATATATATATATATATATATAGGTTTCCTTATTTGAATTATTCCTTCGACGTATTAATCTCACGGATCAGTAATTTGGGCTTGTTAACTGTTTTGCCACTTTTAATTTTTACTGCCTCCTTGCCTGTTCCTATATGTTTAAACTCACGACACGATTTTCAATACATGCTCTGTGACTTGAATTATCGATACACGTGTGCTTATCCATGCATGTCACTTGACACTCATCTTGTCACTCGTTGGGGTATTCTGACTCCCCTGAACCTGCATGTGCAGATCTTGGAGCTTGGACAGTGGTGGACTTCTTGGTGATTAGAGTAGCAAAACTGTAGAGTCATGGATCAGCTGTTGACCGTCTAAAGCTCTATTCTTCCAGCCCCCCTGCTCGTCTCCCGACTTTTCCTTTTGTAACTCGTGAGCGTTTTGTACTATTCATAATTATATATCTTTTTGTATTCTCGCATTTGCGCCTATCGGTGATGTAATATTCTTATAATATTGTATCACATCCTGTGATAACTTTGTAATTGTACTCATATGTTAGAATGTATAATGTTCCACGTACTTTCGTATTTTGATTCTTCCCTATACTAATGCTTAGCGTATATATGTGAGGGTATTTCGACCTGCCTATATATATCGTAGTAACGTCTCCGTACCCGCCGTTACACATATCTTTAGAATGTTCAAGTTTTTGAATGACGCTTCAGAAATTAGAATGATGTTCTGCACAATGAAATAAGTTTTTGAATACTTAATTATTCTCTTTGTTTAAATGATTCTTGATATGCATATTTATTTTAAATCTTCAATGTGTAATCTTTTAAGGTCTACTAGATTAATGTTATCAAATATATAATATATTGAGTTATTTGTCCATATTAAGATTAAGATGTCAATTATTAATTAATTTATTTTTTTTGTCTCTATCAAGAAACTAACCTATTATTTTGAAATTGCTAGTATTTTTGAAATTAGAAAGAGTTTGAAGGAGCATGGATGTTTTTCATTTTTTCCAATATATAAATATATTTTTTCTTTTTGAGATAAATATAAATAGCCATACATATTTTAGATCGGCCATTTTAGTGATATTTTTCAAATAGGAATTCTATTTCAATTTTATTAAAGAATTATTATCCAAATTTTCATGCTATAGTTATGATCATCAACTTGACATTGGACTCTTGAATAAAAATTTCAAAACATGTTTCATTATTATTTTAATTATCAAATGAAATTCATGTTTAGCCAAATCCGACTTATCATCATGGGATATCATTTATGGATTATGTATTCCTTTATCTTTTATTTTAGATGTTTGCATATCATGCCCTTTTGAGAGATAATTAGATTTTATTGTAATATATATACATATTTTTTATTGGATTTAATTATTCATGATCATATTATAATTATATAGAACAATTTATTAATATTGAAAAACATGATCTATTTACTAAATTTGTAATCTTATGCTTTTAGGTCACATGACCATTTCTCTATTCTAATGATATGTGCTATCATACTTATTATAATTTTATCGATTTAAATAATTATAAAAGTGTTCAAATATCTAACTATGTGAATATTCTTGAAGTATATTTCTTTATAATATGTTTGGACATAAGGATATTGGTATGCTATGATATTTATGATCAAGAATTAATATATTTCATGTTATTACAGGATAATTTAAACTTGCTTATTATCTTGACATAGAATTCATTTTCGTAGTTTGATATGATGACTTTAAGTATGAGTCTTATAAATAGATCAATTTATTAGATACCTTTACATGTACTGAGTTTACTTGTAGATCAGAATATGAACTTTGGTTGATCATAAAAATTATTCATATGTAGAAATGTCAATATTGGAAACATATTTTTTATGAGATATCTCATATATGTAATGATTAACTAAGATGCTTGTATATATATATATATATATATATATATATATATATATATATATATATATATATATATATATATATATATATATATATATATTACGTCATGTATATTTATGCAAGAGGTGGAATTCTATATATATATATATATATATATATATATATATATATATATATATATATATATATATATATATGAGAGAAATGTATATCAGCTGACACAGGAGGCAAATTCGTCCTATGTCGCACTCAAAAATCATATTTTCCGAATGAATTTTCAAGATCCGACCGTATATTATCATCTTCATATTCTAAGATATACACATCTAAAAAATCAAGTGATTTGAAGTTCGTTTACTCATTGATCTAAACGTTCTATTTTGTTCTATTGTTAAAAAACCGTTAATGTTTGAACCCAAAAAAATGTAGTAAACAAACTTCAAATCACTTGATTTTTTATATGTATATATCATAGAATATGAAGATGATAATGTGTGGTCGGATCTTGAAAATTCATTCGGAAAATATGATTTTTGAGTGCGACATAGGAGGAGTTGCCTCCTGTGTCAGCTGATTTACATTTCTCTCTCTCTCTCTCTCTCTCTCTCTCTATATATATATATATATATATATATATATATCATTTATTTTATAATTCTTATTTTTCTATTTGATAATGACTTATATTATATCATTACTATAAAGTATCTTTGTTGATTTATGATTTCATTCATATATGATTGATTAGTGTATGTCTCAATTGACGTACCAAAATGGGTCCCCAATGAAGGGTTGAGATTTTCTCGGGCACCGCAAATTTAATTGAAGGCTCTGCAAGAGCTAACATTATGTTATTAGGATGAAAAAAATTCATATTACTAATGTATTATATTCTAACAAATTCAGTAGAAATTTGCTTAGTTTTAAAAATATCCATTGCAATGGATTTTACATTGAGACAAAAAATGAATCTAGTATTGAATATCTTTGTATTACTCTCTTATTTTCATGTTAGAAGCATATTTTGAGGAAACTCCCAGCCATTTTCTCTGAGTTATACCATGCAATAATAAGAACAATCGAATCACATATTTTAATGAACCAAAATTCTCTGATCCAAACAACTTCATGCTTTGGCATGATCGATTGTGTCACCCATGAGCAATTTTGATGCGCAGAATAGTTAAAAATTCACATGGACATATGCTAAAGAGCCAGAAGATTCCATAAAGCAAGATTTGTAGATTGTCATTTTGATGAGACAACATTTCCGCTGTAGGAGAGAAAAGTTGAAGCTTGAAGAATGGCATAAAATTTCTTGGAATACTATAACTTTGTCTCATATTAATCCTCTCACTAATTAATGCGAACTTGAAGTTTAAAAGATTATTATTTTATAAAGTATTATGAACCAGTTACCATACGCTCATTGACAATAAAAAAGTAACAAAATCACATATACCGACGATGAATACTCGAGCAAAGACAACCTAGAGGACAATTAACTAGTACAATCACAAATGAGTCTAAGATATGTCTGAAGTGTAGCAGACCAGTCAGTGCAAAAGACACAGTTTCTCAGAAGAGAAGGCTATAAGAATTGAATAAAAAAATTGAAACTCCGGAAGAGTTCACGAAACAAAAGAAGACAATTGGTACTCCAGAAGAGTACATACAATAAAAACATGCAATATAATTAATGGATAAAGAACAAAAAATCCCTGAAGAGAGACATGTACCTAAAAATAAAGAGATATCAATAAATAATGTATCAGCTGGAGATATATGAGATAAAAATAATATTATAGTTGATGACATATTGACCTTCACAATAGCACTTGAAATTACTAGAAGTGATGAGGATCTTGAACCACAAACCATCAAAGAGTATATATGTAGACATGATTGGCCAAAATGTAAAGAAGCAATATATACAGAATTGACACTTAAGCAAAACGTAAAGTATTTGGACCTGTAGTTCCAAACGCCGGAGAATATAAAGCCTATAGGGTACAAGTGGGTATTTATTCAAAAAAATAATAATGAGACTGTAAGATACAAAACTCGACTTGTAGTACAAGATTTTCTGCAGAGACCTAAAATTGATTATGAAAAAACATACTCTTCTGTAATTGATGCTACTATTCTTCGCTATTTGATCACTTTGGTAGTCTCAGAAAGACTAAGCATGCATCTTATCGATGTAGTTACGACATATTTATATGGTGATTAGACAATGACAATAAATATATATATATATATATATATATATATGTATGTATGTATGTATGTATGTATGTATGTATGTATGTATGTATGTATGTATGAAGATCCATAAAGAATTCAAGGTTCCTGAAGTACACAGTCTAAAATCCATAATCTCTACTCAATTAAGCTGCAACTATCCTTATATGGATTCAAACAATTAGGGTTCATGTGGTATAATTGCCGTAGAAAATACTTATTAAAAGAGGAACATGTGAATAATCTCATCTCTCCATTTATATTCATAAGGAAATCGAAAATTAATTGTTTCATAGTCGTAGTATAAGTTAATGACTTGAACCTCATAGGGACTTCTGAAGAGCTCACAAAGACTGACACTTATTGGAAAAAAGAGTTTTAAATGAAAGATCCTAGAAAACAAAAGTTTGCCTTGGCCTAAATATTGAGAGAGAATTTTCTTTCATAAAAAATGTACACCAAAAAATCTAGAAGAATTTTTATATGGATAAAGTTCATCCATTAAATCACCGATTGTTGTACGGTCACTTAATATGAAAAAATCATTTTCATCCTCCTGAAGAGGATGAAGAGCTTCTTGGTTTTGATGTAACATATCTTAGTGCAATTGGTACTTTTACATATTTTGTAAATTGTACACGGCCAAATATTACATTTTCAGTTAACCTACTAGTAAGATATAGCCATGCCCTAACTCAGAGGCATTGAAATGGTGTTAAACATATATTTTATTATTTATGTGGAACAGTTGATTTGGATTTGTTTCATCCCAAAGAATCAAAGTCACCTTTAGTTAGTTATACAGACGCTAGATATCTCTCTGATCCATACAAAGGGATATTATAAACAAATTATGTCTTCAGTACGACCATACCGCATATCATGGAGATCTGTAAAACAAACTATAATTGCCACTTCATCCAATCACTCTGTAATTCTTGCAATCCATGAAGCAAATCATGATTGCATATGGTTAAAATCTATGATTCAGCATATTCGAAAATTATATGGATTATTCTCAATGAACGATACTCCAACAATATTGTTTGAAAATGATATTGCATATATTGCACAAATTACAGTAGGCTACATCAAAGGTGACAGAAGCAAACACATATCGCTGAAGCTTTTCTACGCACATAAGCTCCAAAAGAGAGGTAATGTTGATATTCAGCAAATACGGTCAAGTGATAATCTGACAGATTTATTGACATCGACATTCAAGAAGTTGGTACATAAAATTAGAATATGCTGCCTCAGAGATGTTACATGCTGAAAGTGAAATTATCTCATTAGGGAGAGTATATTTTTCAGGGAAAGACTTTATTTGTGCATTGTACTCTTTTTCTTTGCCATGATTTTTTCATTGGGTTTTCCTAGCAAGATTTTAATGAGACATGTCAAACATTGTGATTAAGATGTTGTACTATTTCTTCACTAGTTTTTTTCCATGAGGTTTTCACTAGCAAGGTTTTAATAAAGCACATTCTTATAAGGGACATTCAAGGAGAGTGTTGTAAGTAATGATAAATATGAATGTCTCTACATCTCTCCCCATTCATCATGTAACACCCACCTCCTGGTTTTCTCTCACTATGCAACTTCCACCATTAATCATGTAACTCATACCCATGATTAAGAGTTTGTAACTCATGTTTTTTCATCTCCCTCTCATGTATACCTATAAATAGGTGTCTAGGTAATTGAATAAAATGCAATGAAGAAAAATTTATCTCTACACTTATATTGTGTGCAAAATAGTTTTGTTTGATTGTTTGTCTTATTCCTCTAATATTATAGTAGTGATTTATTTGATTGTTTGTGACTTTATTCAGCATAGAAAGATCCATTGAAGTATTTTTTTTAATAATACTAAAACTCCATTAGTAATAGAATATTAATAACTGGATCATGTGCATTAATTAGTCAATTTTGTTCCAATTACTTTGGCTAATTCATTCAAATAACTCTTTATTTTATTTCTATAAGGACGTAAGATGTAATAAATCAGCTACCATTGTTTGGCAATAAGATTGCACTATAATTTGATCTATAGTGACACAATTGAATGGCATTTTCGAGCCCCACCAATAGTTAAATCTTAGACAACAATGAAATTAAATTTCTCATTTTAGTTTCTATTTGGTTGATATTGTTAGTTTTTTGTTGATTTATTATTTTTTTTCTTAATTTTTGTGTGCAATGAGTGTTGGTGGTGTTGAGATCCATCCATTGGGTTGCCCCATAAATTCTGGGAAGATTCAATTCTGCTGTTGGGACGCTACATGGGTTGAGAAGTTTGGAGGGCTTAGGAATGAAAATTAGTGAGTTTTTCTCTCTTTCTCATATTTATTTTGTTGTTTGTTAGTTTTTTTCCTTGTTATTTTATTTTATTTTTTTGCTACAAAAGATGTGATCTTTTGTTACGGAGATCTTTTAAATCTATACAAACTTCACCATTTCCTTGTTCACATTGTTTGTTCTATTCTGTTTTCTCTAATGTAATTCCTATATTATTGGAAGATTGTATTCGGATTGTTTCTTATCCATCATGTTATTAGCTGATGTTGTTTGAGCTTTTCTGTATAGCTTCTGTTAGATTGTTATATTTCTTTTCAAGTAATTTGCATTTATATTTATATATATATATATATATATATATATATATATATATATATATATATATATATATATATATATATATATATATATATATATAGAGAGAGAGAGAGAGAGAGAGAGAGAGAGAGAGAGAGAGGTGTTTCTAGTGGGTCTCCGTAGATTACAATCTGAGGAGGAAGCTTAAAACTCCAACATCTCGAATTTTTTACCATCTGACCGCACATTATCACTTTCATACTCTAAGATGCACATTTAAAAAATCATGTTATATGGAGTTTATTTACTCTATATTCTTTGGGTTCAAATATTAATGATTTGGAGTAACGAACTTCAAATCACTTGATTTTTTTATGTGTACATCTGAGAACATAAAGATGATAGTGTGTGATTATATCGTGAAAAAAATAAGGATTTTGGAGTTTTAAGCTGCCTCCTTAGATTATAATCTAAGGAGACCTACTAGGAACACTTTACCCATATATATATATATATATATATATATATATATATATATATATATATATATATATATATATATATATATATATATAATATATATATATATATTCTCCTACTTGACTCGACCATTTTATTATATGTTGGATAAAACTCTGTCAGAAGTAATTGAACACCCCCGATCGAACCTGTCAGAGCACACAGAGAAAGAATACCCTTTTCAGGTTAGGAACACTTGTGCGATACAGGCTTAAGACCCTCAGGCGTGAGAATCAATAGTTGATAATTAGAAGAACCGACAGAGGAAAACTGCCGATGTATTATGGTACATGGTGGTAGGGTGTACGTGCGGTATGTGCTCTGAGAATTAAAGGAGTGACCTCCTTCCCCGATGGAAAAAGAGGGGTATTTATATCGGACATTGGCGGTGGAGTGGACGTGGATAGATACAGATCTTCAACTGTTCAATTTGAATCTGCAGATCCTCATAACCGTTGAGATTATATACAGGTTGTCAGGATTGATACGCTGGAGGAGTGATCTATCATTATCTATAACTACTTGCTGAGTTGTGGGTCATTTGCCGGTATTCATCTCAATCGGCTGCTGAGATGGAGGGAGTGGAAGCCACGTGGCGAGATTATTGGCTCGGAGTTTCAGAAGGCAGTATGGCTGAAAAGATGTGGGTAAGGGCTTTCGTCAGATTTAGGCATTATTGAGATTTCAGAATGGGGATCCTGAGAGCTTCACTATGTTCCTGCCACTGACACGTATCGTGATCCTGACAGAGTCAAATTTTGGCCACTACATATTACAATCTCATGACACTATATACTGGCAATTTTTCTTTATGGCAAAAATGTAACACCCCATACCCGGATACGTACTCAAATACATATTCTAATTTATCAATCATATTCTTTTAATTTTTCTAGTATTTATTTCTGCTTTATGATTATTTGTATCATTGCTTGGTATCAGATTCAGATTCCTGGACTCAGAGTCAGCCCGAATCTGAACTGGGACCCGATCATAGTGTACTATTTGATTTCATCTTTTTGATAGTCAAATTTGACCGATTTCAGTTTCAAATATTATTTTCTAATATTTTAGATTTTTCATGATTTTCTAAAAATTTTCAGAATTATTTTACAAGATCTTAAAAATCTGTGTCGATGGTATCGCTGGTCGATTCCCATATTTTTAATTTACAAATGGAGTTAAATTTTTAAAAATTACTTTCACATTATTTCTTAGAATCATTTTTTCTATCAAAAATTATTTTTGAGATTTTTCTTAATTTATCAAAACTCGATCGGATTTGGTGCCAGCCAGTATCACCTGTTAATTCCAGGATTTTTAATTTGAAAAAAGATTGAATTTTTGAAAATCAATTTCATATTATTCCTCAAGATGGCATTTTCTACCTTTGAGAATTTTTGGGAATTTTTCTGAATTACGCAAAATTTACCGCATTATAATAATATATTTATGGTGTTTTTATCCTTTCTTTCTTTCCTTTCCTTTCTTTTCTTTCCTTTCTTTCTCCTTCTTCCTAGCACCCACGTGGGCTCACCACCCCCTTCACCTCCCCATCACTTCCCTATCACACCTATCTCCCTTTCTCTTTCATTCTCTCTCTCTCACCCTCTTCTTCCTTTTCATCTCCCACCTCCCTCTCTCCCCTACTCCACCAGCGAACACCTCCATTAGACCCGACGCCGGCGACGCCTCCAGGCCGGTGGCGGCCAGCTCCGGCCAAGCCCTAACCTCTCTTAAACTCTCTAATTTGTTTCTTCTTCAACCTCCATATCCACCAATTCCTCCTTTTTCATCACTCTACCACCACCTCCTCCATCTATCCCTTCCACTCCACTAAAAACCATTATCTTCTTCACCATCTCTACCACCAACCACCATTTCTCCTCCTCCTTTACAAGTCACAAAATTCATCACCACCACCTTCTTCTTCTTCTCCAAACTCCAACTCCTCTACCAAACCATCACGCTCCCCTCCTCTAATCTTATCCGGCCATCACCACCTCCTAGATTTGGCCAACCTCACCACAGATGACACCCTAAGTTAGCGGCAACCAACTCGGACCATACCACAACTCCCTCCACTCTACTCCGACTTCAACAATACCATGATCTCCATCTTCTTCTCCATCAACTCCACCTCCATCCTTAAAATCCACCCTCTTCTTCCTCAAAATCCACCACCTCCCTCTCCATCAACCACCAAAGCCCACCACCCTCTCCACCATTACAACCTCCCACATCCCCCACCATCATTCTCACCTCCACTACCTCACCATAATTACCATTACCACCATCAAGATCCACCACCACCCTTCACCTCATCACCCCTCCCTCCTCCTTGGAATGGCCGGCGACCACCCATGGTCGGTGCACCACCCAGGGCTGGCGGCCCACCTGGCCGTGAGCCAGGCCACGGCTAGGCCACGCCGTGGCCTCTCTCCCCTGTGTTCTCTCTCTTTTTCTCTTACTTTTCTTCTATCTCTATTTCTTTCTTTCTCTCCCTATGCTCTCTTTTTCTCTCTTACTTGGGCCCCACCTGGCCTAGAGCCTGTCCACGGCCAACCCCTGGCGTGGCCTCTCTCCTGCAATCCCTCACTTTTGTACTCCTCTCTCTCTCCTTGATTTCCCTCTCTAGTTCTCTCTCCTCTCTATTATTCTATATATATATATATATATATATATTATGGTGGCGTACGCATGTGTTTTGGACTCTGGGATTTCGCAAGATTTTTCATGGATTTTTAGGTGAATGTTCTCGCCTTATTTGGATACCCCGCTCCAACAGGCGTTTTGTATTTATAATGTATTTGGGACTGATGTATTTGTATTTGTGGACACATGTAAATGTATCAGTCCAGTGTATTTGTATCAGTGTGAGTGTGCACATGTATACTGTGAACACGTGTATTTGTATCGGTGTGACGAATACTTGTACTAGTGCAGTTTACTTCCTGCACTTATACCCTGCCTATGACATTGCTTTATTACTGCTTTATACTATGCGTGGCCGACCCTTCATGATCGTTTAGCCTCCGGGCTCTCTACTCAGCCTCTGGGCCCTATCAGAGGCTCTACACTCAACCTCCGGGTTTCACCACTCCATGGATAGTCTAGTTATAACTATGTTTATATGTATGCTCGTGTAGTGCTGACACTTTTGCAGGTACTTACTCGGCCTTTCGGCCCTTGGGCTTTCACCAACTTTCTCGAAAGAGGAAGTGCGTTCAGACCGTCAGGTCTTTTAGCCATGCCTGGTAGTTGAGTTTAGCGCTCAGCACTTTATTGCTAGATTCGCCCGAGCAAAACTCTGTGTTACAACAGAATAGCGTCCTAATGCTCGAGTTGTTTCCGTAGTTCCACCGTGCGCTTTAGCACTGAAACGCTGCTTGTTGATCTTACTTTAGCTTGCTTGGCTTCGCTTGGATGTTCGCTTGTCTGAGCGCTATATTTATTTCTACCTTGTTCAGCCTCCGGGCTTCACTGTTCTATTAATAGCTTAGTTGTTATCGATTACATGTATGTGTTTGATACTAACACCTTTGCAGGTACCTACTCAGCCTTCGGGTTTATGCCCACATTTCGGGCTGGCTACCTAATAGGTTTTACTCCTTCTACCCTTTAGGTTTTGTGCTAGCTACTGGAAGTGCGCTTATACCTTATGGTCTCCTTACAGCCCTTTGGGTACATAAACTGTCAAGTCTCTCAGCTATGCCTGGTAGGCGGACCTAACACTTAGCGCTTTGTCGCTAACTCTGTTTGAGCATCATTACACCGTGAGCATGGCTTCGCTACACGCGGTAGTATAGCATTATACGCTCACTCCATCGTGTGCATTTAGCTGTGCCACAAGCGGTATCCATACCGAACATGATGGCGTCTAGTGTTGTGGGTTAGCTTCACTCCGCGTTGCATAGCTCTGCTTAGATGTCGCTTGCTTGCCCGCTTGATAATTTAACTTTTATTCCTTTATTGATGGCTGTGAAGAGTTTGAAACCTTTTCTTAGATCATTGTTCAAAAGCTCTATTGTTTTTCAGTATTCGTACTGATCCCCTGTATCGGTACCATTTTTTGGTATTGTGTTGTATAACTGTGAATATCTGTTGTGCTACCACTTGACACCTGATACCTGCTTGTTATCACCTGACACTTGCTTGTTATTACCTGACATTGTATATTATCACTTGTCCCTGCCATGCTTAATACTTGACTTGTGATTATCATTTTACGGAAATCTTGTAACTGCTATCATGTATTATATGCAGTGACATGTATTTTTAGTACTCATGTACTGTTATACTCCTGAATTCCTGAACCTGTCATGTCTTGCTATTCCCATAAATTGATAATTATATA
Organism: Agave tequilana; assembly: GCA_038442645.1. Classification (NCBI taxonomy): domain Eukaryota; kingdom Viridiplantae; phylum Streptophyta; class Magnoliopsida; order Asparagales; family Asparagaceae; genus Agave; species Agave tequilana. The sequence goes on along the minus strand of JAVJIF010004304.1, from coordinate 199,640 downwards.
ATAAACTATAAAAAAGAACAACTTACATCGAGTAAGGGGAAACTGATGGACTTCAAGTGGTGAATATGTTTACAGTGGTATTAATTATGTTGTGCTACTAAAACTTCTGGTTCTACCTGAGGGCCTCTAGGTATTTTAAGGGGAGCGCTGGCTCTCTGCCTCCTGTTACATTTCTAAATAGGCATACAATAAGACCCACCTTCTTTATGCCTTGCAGCCGATTCCATACACCAGCAACGGTACACCCTGGACCATGGTCCCGAGCATGCACGGGACCCACTGTAAACATAACCCGTTAGTTTCATCATCAGTTTCCAATAACAATCTTTACTTACTCATATATGGATGTATGTGGATGGAATGTACACCTATACACATACTTAGATATATGGGTCCACTTGCCGTGAGCCAGGCCACGACCTATCTCTCTTTCTTTCTGTCTCTCCTTATGGTCTCTCTCTCAAGGCCTGGCCGTGGGCTCTCTCCAGCAACTCCCTCCCTCTCCTTGATTTCTCTCTCTAGTTCTCTCTCCCTCTCTCCCCTCTCTCTTGTTCTCTTTCTATATATATATATATATATATATATATATATATATATATATATAATGGTAGCGTATGCACGTGTTTTAGACTCCAGGATTTCGCGAAATTTTCCGTGGATTTTTAGGCGAGTGTTCCCGCCTTATTTAGGTACTCCACTTTGACAGGGTTTTTTTATTTATATTGTATTTGGGACTGATGTAGTTGTATTTGTGGACACGTGTAAATATATCGGTCCAGTGTATTTGTATCGGTGTGATTGTGTACATGTATACTTTGGACAAGTGTATTTGTGTCAGTGTGACGAATGCTTGTACGAGTGTAGTTTACTTCCTACACTTATACCCTGCTTGTGACATTATTTTATTACTACTTAATATTATGCGTGGCTGACCCTACGTAGTCGTTTAGCCTCCAAGCTCTCTAATCGGCTTCCAGGCCCTATCAGCTTACGGGCTCTACACTCAGCCTCTGGGCTTCACCACTTAACCGATAGTCTACTTATAATTATGTTTATATGTGTGCTCGTGTGGTGCTAACACTTCTGCAGGTACTCACTTGGCCTTTCAGCTCTTCAGCCATTTGGGCTTTCACCCACTTTTTCAAAAGAGGGAATGCTCATACTGTCAGGTCTTTCAGCTACATCTGGTAGTTGAGTTTAACGCTCAGCGCTTTATCGCTAGATTCGCCTGAGCGGAATTCTATCTTACCACAAAATAGCATCCCAATGCTCGAGTCATTTTCGTAGTTTCGCCATGCGTTTTAGCACTAAGATGCTACTTGTTGATCTTTCTCCAGCTTACTTAGCTTCGCTTGGATGTTCACTTATCTGCTCGCTATTTTTTTATTTCTATCTTGCTCAGCCTCCGGGCTTCACCATTCTATTGATAACATAGTTATTACCTGTTATATGCGTGTGTTTACTAACATCTCTGTAGGTACCTACTCAGCCTTTGGGCTTCTGCCCGCTTCCCGGGCTGGCTATCCAATAAGTTTTACTCCTTGCACCCTCTGGGTTTCGTGATAGTTATCGGGAGTGCGCTTAGAACTTATGGTCTAATAGCCCTTTGGGCGCATTATCGTTGTTTTCCATGAATTTAAGCGTGGTGAAAACTTTAAAGAAGTTGAAGAGAATTACAAGTAATTGAATAAAAGAATAACAAATTATAAGAACTCTTTTCTTTTAGAATTTCTGGGGAAGTACGTCGATGGAAGTCTTGTCACCGCGCGATTACTTTGTTTCATTAACGATGCGAGTGATTGAGTCTTCGAGTTTTCTGCCTAAGGATTCCCTCTCACCTGGTTTTGAAAATCTTTTAAGAAAGGAAGATCGTGAGGATATTATCACCCTGAAAGAGAAGCAAGGTTTTCCAAAAGAGCTTGAAAGCTTAGAGAATAATCTATCTGGAAAGATCAGGCAGAATCTTCAGCGTCGAGCTTTAGATGGGAAAAATCTAGCCCTTAGTCTGCTTAGAAATGGGCTATTTATAGTCTTCAGGAGATGTAATAACTCCTAAAAATTAGCAGAGTAGCTTTGTAACGAAGCTAAAATAGCTTCGCAGTGAAGCTAAATGCAGCTTCTACGAAGCTAGCCAGCCAGCTGGCTGAGGGTTGTTACAACAATCCCTTGATTCTTTCCATCTATCAGGAGATTTGCCTTGATTCTTTCCAACTGATTGAGGAGTGATTGGATCAAGGCAAATAACTACGAGATGTGTGATTAGGATCACATTAATCTCGTGCTGAGATTTAAATGGTCAAAAATGACCATATAAGCTCAGGACGAAGCTAGCTCACAGCGGAGCTAAGGAAAAAAACATTCTAAGAAGCTAAGCTCATAGCGGAACTACTGAGCTTTCTGCGAAGCTGACACTTAGCTTTTATCAGAAATATGCAAAGCTTATAGTGAAGCTTAGAAATGAGCTCTTAGCCAAGCTAGAAGATGACTCTCAGCTGAGTTAGAAAGAGCTTCAGGCAAAGCTAGCAGATATAGCTTGCAGCGAAGCTAGGTATTTAGCTTCTTGGATTTTCTTCAGGGGACAACAATTGGCTCACGGTCTGCTTCGATGGATTTTTCTTTAGTGAAGCGTTTGATTCTACGGCTATGATTGATAGCAATGAGCTCCTGGTGTCTATATAAAGACGCCTAGGGCTTCTGTTGTAAGGGAGGAGGATAGCCATAATTTTAGGAGAAGGTTTAGGATTTCTTTAGGTTTCTCTTTAGTTTTCTCATGTAATTTTCTTTTCTCTTTTTAGATTCCAGAAAAGAGAGAGAGAGAGGGTGAGAGTGAGGTCTCTGTAACTGAGAGTGACAATCAAATACAAAGCTCATTATCTCCTTTCTCTAATTTCTTACTCTTTTAATTCTTGCCATTTACTTTCAAGCTTTTTATTTTCTTGCACTTTAATCTACTATGTCTTCTTCCTTGTTTTACTTCTCCATGGATAATTAATCTTCTAACATGACTAACTAACCTCTAATACTACTAACTACTAACTCTTGGATGATGTTAACTCATATGACTCATTGGATGTTTATAATTTCTAGTCTTGTGTCTAACAAGTCTTTTTAATTCCCAATGAAGATGAGTGTTGTTTGTTATCTTATTAAAGGTTTTGCTACTCCCTCCATATGATTCATGTGAGCCTCATTTAGAGTCTTGTTTCTTTAACAAGAGCCTTGATGGAACATGATGATGTGATCACCTTAGTATGCTGATAACTTAATGTACTACCTTCTTATTTCATTCTAGGTAAGCATGACTTTGATGATCTAATGAACCTAACATTCTTGTTATGCATATCTAAATTGTGAATCTCAAATTCCTAAGTTCCATTCTTGTGAACCCATTGGGAGCCTATGATCCAAGGAGGCCACCTAACCAAGCTAAGATAAGAACATCTCCACAACTTGGGACAACTCTTTGACTTGATGAAGTAAGATGGACAATATGTCCATGAATCTACATAAGGTACAAGTCATCCAAGAGTTAGTAAGTTAGTAGTGTAGAGTTGTTAGTTAGTTATGATTTTCTTTTTATCTGATTAAAACTCTTTTCTAAGAATTTTTCTTTCTCATACAAAATCCATTTCACTCTTTTACTTTTCCAAATTCACCGATTTCATTTTTCGTTTCTCGTTTTCATTCTTCTTTTCTTAACACAACAAGATTCATCATTTTCTTTTTATTTTGTTTTCTTTTCCAATTCTTGAAGAAAGAAGAACTTTCATTTTCTTTCCAAAAATAGGAACCACAAGAACTGAGAAAGCTTCCATCGCAAGCCCTCCCTGCGGTTACGACCCGTTATAGCTTTTGCTACAAACGGTAGTTCGAAGGAGCATAGTAATTTTACATACATATTCAGAGTTTGAACATTGACACCAAGACTTACACGGTTTACTCTAAACTCTTGCCATACTCTATATTTCCTTCCGAACAAATTTTTGGCGTCGTTGCCGGGGAGGGTGACGGTTTCTTATTAGTTTTTTTTTGAAACTAAACGAATTTTTCTTCTCTGTTGCAGGTTACAGGCTTTGAAAATAGGAAACTAAGCATTGCAGTAACATATAAGTGGTTGTGGGCCTCTGCTCTAGAAAGTAGAGACCAAGTACCCTCCAACTTGCCGCATTTTCCTGGCTTTTGTCGCGTTTTCACAGCAAGAAGGAGTTGACTACTGATAATTTTTTTTGCAGGGTCGTTTGCTTTGCAAAATATAGCGTATTGCAATATTTGTTTCTTGTATGTCATCATCAGGATCCTGCTAATAACCAACAGTAAAAAATTTATTGAAAATTTAAAAAGTTGATTAGATGTTTGCATTCTAGGCACGTGTCTTTTCAATTCTTTTACTTTACGGTTGAAGAGTGTTGGAGTAAAGTACGTGCGCATAGCATATAGAATAGGACTCATCTTTTGGTTGATTTAATCGCTTTGAGTGAATCGTGTTTACATATTCTATACACTTGTACAAACTGACTTTAAGGGCACCACCCAAACAAACAAGATAAGGTGAAAATTTCATCATCCTTCCTAAGCCCAAAAATAACATTCCAAGCATTCATAATCCCAAGCTTAATTTAAAAATTGATAGACATTGGCCCCTAGGGACATTCAGACTCAATAGGAGATTAACTATAGTTGGAACTTGCTTTGAATCATACTCTAGTCAAATCAGTGTTTAAGGTTAGGGATTAAGTAGTTAAGTCTCAAAGATACCGTGGTTTGGCGTAATTAAGGCCCGTTGCTTATGCACGGATACCTCCCATCGTATTTTACCCCTACTTGGCTGATTTGCTGGTGGTCTGATTCAAGCAACAACCTTCCTTGAAGAATCGCCCAGTTAGGAATCGTCTAGGTCCAGGAATCCTAGATAGGCTTGGTGATTGTTTTTCTTTATTATTGTTTGTTATTTTTCTTTTTCGATTGTTTGGTAGGTGAATGTTGTTTGTGTTATGCATGCAAGAGTGGTACATGGATCCAGTTACATTAAGACTTATTAGGAATACTACACTGCACACACACCACTTCTTGAGATAAATCCAATAATGGCCAATCACGTTTCGCTCCAAGACAAGTTTTACCTAATTCATACTTCACTTCCCTCCTGCATTATATTACCTGAAGCTAATGAGAACAATTTTGAGCTGAAGCCCCAATTCATAAACACACTCCCTAAGTTTCATGGCTTAGAATCTGAGGACACGTATTCTTCATTCGAGAGTTTGAAAAAGTATGCTTGATGATGAGAATTCTCCAACTAGGGAAAGATGCTGTTAGACTGAGATTTATCCCCTTTGCACTTAAGGATATGGCCAAGAAGTGGCTGTACAACTTGCCTGTTAGTTCTATTTTATCATGGGATGACTTTATTAAGGTTTTTCTTAAGAAATTTTACCCCATCCATAAGACTTCCCTCATCAGGAAGAATATTATACAGTATAGACAGGAAACAAATGAACCATTTTAGAAGTATTTTGAAAGGTTTAAGAATTTGTTAGCCCAATATTCTCACCATAGAATAAAGAAGTGGCGGCAGTGCCAAATTTTCTATGACGGGTTAGATTATCAGACTAAGACACTCCTTGAGACTATGTGTTAAGGAGAATTTTTAAAAAAAAACGAGGATCAGGGTTGAGACTTATATGAAGTCTTAGCTGAGAAAATCATTCAGTGGGAGTCTTGCTCTAAAAAGACTTAACCCTACAACTTTTAAAACTAGTATGCATTCCATTTAGTCCTCTATAGTTGTTGAGGCTAAAATCACACAATTGATGAGGAGATTAGAACTACTTGAGGTTAGAGAGTCAAACTTGAAAAACACCTAGGGGGGGTGAATAGGTGTAAATGCTAATCTAGAAACTAAATGCGCTAAATGCGGAAGCTTAAAACAATTTTGCAATCTCACTTAATACAACCAACAAGTGTAGCCGAATTCCCCGTGAAGGGCTCTGGACTAACTCCTCTTGATTCCCCTAGATAAGGGTTGAGGTGCTATATGAAGCTCTTGTGGTTAAGTATACGTGAGGCACACACACAAGCAAGCCAAGCATATAAGAATGAGCAATATGAAATAATGCAAGGCAACACAAGCAATATGAATGATATGAATGAAATGAAAGATGCTCAACACAAATAAAGAGAGAGGGTTAAGAGATAATGGATCAAACGCAAACACAAAGATATGTTTCGAGGTTCGAGCCCCTAGCTCTACGTCCTCGCCTTCACCGAGAAGGATTTCTAATCCACTAAAGGAGTACCGAACTCCTCTCTCAACCTTAAAATGCCACCGAGGCAATACAACCACAATCCACCTCTACGAAGAGGGATAAGGCCCGTAGCCAACAACCAAACTCCACCTCACAATAGAGGGAGCAAACACAACCTCAACCTCTACCAAAGAGGGAGCACCCAACAATGAAAAGGGTTTACAACTTGGTGGTATCTTTCAACCACAAACAATCTCTCTTTTTCCCACAAACAAATGATCCTAATAGAATAGGATAGGTGATAGCTCAAGTGGAAATCAAGGTGTTTTTGGAAAGCAAATCACAAAGAAAAACTTCTTGGGAAATCTCTTGTAGATGATAGAAATGAAAATCCAAAACAATATCCCAAAAACCTAGTTTTCTTTGATTTTCCAAAACCCTTGAAAAACAATAAAGATGGAAACTTTTAAGCTTTAAAACTCTTTGAAAAACTTCTTTTAAACACTGGAGAAACTGAGAATTTTTCTTGTTAAAAACCTTGGCCAAAATCCCAAAGAAATGGGATTTATATAGGCCAAACAGAAAACTAGCTGTTAGGCTGATCTGGCAGCCTGACAGGCAGGCGGTCGACCGGTCCGGTCGACCGCCAACGGTCAGAAATATGACCGTTGGAGCAAACCGGTCGACCGCCCGGTCGACCGCCCAGATACAGAGAGCAGACTTCTCTGTTCCGGTCGACCGCCCAGATACAAGAGCAAGGCTCTCTGATCCGGTCGGCCGACCGGCCGACCGGCCCTGTGTCTGCCAAACGTGCACAAGGCTGTGCACGTCAGTCAACCGCAACGGTCGACTGGCCCTTGGTTCGGTCGACCGTTGCGGTCGACCGACCTGGCCTGTCAGCCACAGCCTGGGTCAGAAACTGGGTCAGAAAAACATGTTAAAATTCTTTAATAAATCTTGTAAAATCTTCTAAAAATACCCAAAAATAGTTTTATCATTTTGCATTGATATATAAACTTGTGATAAAAATTTCAACTCAAATATCAAGCAATTTGAACTATTTTTGTGTCTTAACATTTTTACCAAAAACAAAACTTGTATTTTATCAAACTTTGATTTTTCAATACATGAATAGGAAAGTCAAAATAAGTTTGTTTAAAAGTTAAGCATGCATGTATAGAATGAATCTACTATACATAAACCAATTAAACTTGTTTTGATCAACTATTCATGAAAAATAAATATTGGTTAAACCAAAATCGAAAAACCAATATCCAAACATAAAACGTGTGTGTTGTGCACTTGAGCATATCAACTATTCTTATCTTTACAAATGGATCTAAAACACACTAAACTATGGATACCTAAGTCTTCTTGACGTTCTTCATCTTCAAGTCGACCCGATCCAAAAACGCCGTGATCCACGAGCTAGGCTATGTATGATCTTGATGCTCGGGCACTGGAATCACTAGTGAAAGGCTTCAAAAACTCCTTTGTTGAAGCAATCACCAACTAATATCTTGCTAAATGATCTGAAACTAAAATCACAAGATTATTAGTAAACATAACTACATGAGTTAATCATCATCAAAACTAGAGAGGAAGGCCTCCGGGCCAACAAAACTTAGTGAACCAGGTCAACCCAACACAAGTGATAAGTCCGGGTTGCACCTATTGCCATGCTTTAACCCACTTTTTTAAGGAGTATCTAGTTTTACCAAGCTCAATAGATGTTCCCTGACAGTATGAATGCAGCTTATACCAGACCTAATTACAATCCTTACTCCAAGACGTACAACCCAGGATGGAGGAATTATCCAAAGTTTTTTTGGAGTCAGTTTGGTCCTGAGCAGCCATAACAACAGCTTCCACATCAGTACACTGCTTAAACCCATCAACCCAATTTCCATCAGAGTTAACCGAATTTTCAATCGACTTACCAATACAATTTCCAGCCCACTTGCCAACATCAGCAACAAAATCATCTAGATAAAAAGGCATCAGATTTGGAAAGAATGATAGAAACCTTGTCCAAAACTCAAGCCTCAATGATGAACAATCATAATCAAGCTATTAATAGGCTAGAGGTTCAAATAGGTCAATTGGCTAACTCACTTAATGAAAGACAAAAAGGAACATTGCCTAGTCAGCCATTGCCTAATCCAAAGAGCCCCTTCCCTATTAATGAAGCTGATGACATAATTCCAAACAATGCAACATTGTTCATATCCTGAGGTCAGGAAAGCAAATTGATAACAAGATTTCTAATCACCCACTTTTCAACAATCCATTGTCAAATTATCCTGTGATTACACCACAAGTTTTAAATGATCTGTCTTCATCTTCAGGTTCACAACCATCCACCGCCAAGTCTAGTGAAAAAGATAAAACAGATGAGCAAACTCATAAGCCTATTGTACCATTTCCTAATAGGCTAGCAACAAATAAGACCAATGCTCAAATGGAAAATATTAGGGAAATATTTAATCAAGTTCAGATAAATGTGCCCCTTCTTGATGCCAAACAACAAGTTCCATCTATGCCAAATTTTTAAAAGACATATGCACCAAGAAAAGAAAAATAAATGTTCTCAAAAAGGTCTTCCTTGTATCCAACATCAGTGAGTTCTTAACCGGGCCCATCCCTCTAAAATACAAAGACCTCGGGAGTCCAACCACTTCATACATCATAGAACAGACCACAATAAATCGGGCACTGCTTGATCTAGGAGCTAGTGTCAACCTGCTTCCCTTTTCTATGTATCAGCAACTCGGGCTGGGCGACCTCCGTCCAATCCGAGTTACCATACAATTGGCTGATCGTTTTGTAAAGATTTCCAAGGGAAAAATTACAGATGTCCTTATACGGGTTGGGAAGTTCATCTACCCCGTAGATTTCATCATTTTGGAAACACAACCCGTGCAAAACTTGAAAGCTTAGACATCGGTCATTCTAGGACAACCTTTCCTAGCAACTACAAATACGATCATAAACTGTAGGAATGGGTCTATGCGTTTGACTTTCGGCGACATGACAAAGGAGGTGAATGTTTTTCTCCTGGGAAAATAACCTCGGGACTTGGAATGGACCAATCATTTGAAGTGAACTGGATTGAAGGACTCACAAGCGAACATGAAGAGGAGTTAGAATATGAGTCTGACCATGAATTTGATTTGGAGTCAGATGACTTCAATCTTGACCAGATTATTGAATCAACAGTTGAGTGGGTAACAAATGTGACCCCAATCATTCTCTTGTAAGAAGAACAACCCTTGATAGATCATACCCCTTCTTCAGAACTGAAAGTTCTTCCTAGTCTCTCAAGTATCAGTACTTGGGTGTAAAAGAAGCTTTCCCTATGATAATTGCTTCTCATCAGACTGAACAATAAGAGTAGGATCTTCTTGCTGTATTAAGGAAAAATAGGGAGACCATTGGTTGAACCATGATCGATATTAAGGGGATCAGCCCATCCATTATGCAACATAGGATTAACCTGACAGAAGAGGCCAAACCAAAATGTGATCCACAACGTCGACTGAACCCAATCATGCAAGAGGTTGTCTGTACTAAAATCATGAATTACTAGATAATGGGATAATTTATCCCATATCTGATATCCAGTGGGTTAGTCCAGTCCATGTTGTGCCCAAGAAAACAGGCTTTACTGTGGTAGAGAATGATAAGAAAGAGTTAGTACAGACTCGTCTTCCAATGAAGATACGAGTTTGTATTGATTATTGCAAACTAAACGCTGCCGCATATAACGACCACGTTTCTCTTCCCTTCATAGATTAGATGCTCGAGAGATTGGCAGGACACAAATATTACAGTTTCCTGGATGGATATTCAGGACACAATCAAATCCCAATTGCTCCCTAGGACCAAGAAAAGATAACTTTCACCTGTCTATTTGGAACGCTTGCAAACTGACGAATACCCTTTAGTTTATGCAACGCTTCTGCAATGTTCTAACGTTGCATGCTTAGTCTTTTTTCAGACATGGCAGACAGAGTTCTGGAGATTTTATGGATGATTTTTCGATATATGGTGATTCCTTTGACCAGTGTCTGCATCATCTGAAGTTGGTTTTACAAAGATGCATGGAGAAGAACTTGACACTTAACTGGGAAAAGTGTCATTTCATAGTCAAACAAGGAATTGTCCTTGGGTACAAAATTTCAAGTAGAGAGATTGAAGTTGACAAATCTAAAGTGGAGGTGATAGCAAAACTCTCTGAACCTAAATGCCTAGAAGACATCAGATCGTTCCTAGGGCACGCTGACTTTTACAGAAGGTTTATTAAAGAGTTTAACAAAATTTCTAGACCTTTAACTAATCAGGAAAATATGTGCCTCTCTATTTTGATGAGGGATGTCTCCAAGCTTGGGAAGAGTTAAAATAGAAACTTGTCTCGGCACCAATAATCTCAGTACCTGATTGGACTAGACCCTTTAAAATCATGTGTGACGCCTCTGATTATGCCATAGGTGTTGTTCTAGGATAGCGCATTGATAACAGGCAATATGTGATTTATTATGCCAGTAGGACACTTAACGAGGCCCAACTCAATTACACAACAACTGAAAAGAAATTTTTAACAGTTGTGTTTGCGTCAAAGAAATTCTGCTAGTACCTACTAGGGTTTAAGATAATGATTTTCACCGACCATTCCGCCCTTAGGTATTTGATGCAAAAGAAGGATGCAAAGGCAAGGATTATTCGCCGGATACTTCTTTTGTAAGAATTTAACCTAGAAATAAAGGATAAAAAGGGCGTAGAGAATGTGGTGACTGATCACCTTTCAAGGATTCCAAATGCACCAGTAGAAATAATACCAATCAATGAAGATTCTCCTAACAAAACACATCTTCATTATATGTAAAGAGCCCTGGTATGCGGATATTGTAAATAACCTTGCAACCGAGAAAACACCTTTGAATTGGTCAAATCAAGACAAGCACCGCTTTTTGATACTGATACAGTTATTTTTTTGGGACGAATCATATCTATTCAAGTATTGCCTTGACCAGATCATTAGAAGGTGTCTCCCTGAGAATGAACATCACAGCATATTGATATTTTGTCATGAGTTTGCTAGTGGTGGACACTTTGGTCCACGAAAGACGGCCGAGAAAGTCTTGCAGAGTCATTTTTACTGGCCCACACTCTTCAAAGACGCTTACCCTTTTTGCAAACTCTGTTCAAAATGTCAGATGACGGGTCGTCACACGTAAAGACATGATGCCCCTTATACCAATCCTGAAAGTAGAAATTTTTGACTTGTGGGGCATTGACTTCATGAGGACCCTTTCCGATATCCTACGACAACCAATTCATTTTGGTAGCTGTAGATTATGTTTCTAAGTGGGCTGAAACTGTTCCAACTAGGACAAATGACAACCAAGTTGTCATCAAGTTTTTAAGAGAAAATATCATTTCACGCTTCGGAGCCCCCGTACGATAATAAGTGATACGAGAGTCATTTCTACAATCGGGCTTTCGAAGCCCTAGTGCGAAAGTACTTCATTTCTCACAAATTATCTATGGCATATCATTCTCAGACAAATGGACAAGTAGAGGTAACAAATAGACAAATTAAACTCAAATTAGAGAAGACCGTAGGACAGAATCGCAAAGACTGGTCCATCAAACTTGTTGATGCTCTATGGGCTTATCGGATAACCTACAAAACTGTCCAAGGAATGTCTCCATATCGAGTTATATTTGAAAAACCATGTCATTTGCTCGTAGAGCTTGAGCACTGTGCTTTGTGGGTGATTAAACAACTGAATTTCGACTTGAAGAAAACTGGTGACTTAAGAAAATTGCAGATTTCTGAGCTTGAAGAAATATGAAATGAAACTTACGATAATGCTCGAATTTTTAAATACAGAACGAAACTCTTCCATGATCGATCCATAAATTGGAAGAATTTTCTCCCATGACAAAAGGTTCTGTTATACAATTCCAGGCTCCACCTCTTTCCTGGTAAACTGAAGACCAAATGGTCAGGACCTTCTCTTGTGCGTACAGTTTTCCCTCATGGTACTATTGAAATCTCTGATCCCAAGAATGGTATTTTTAAAGTCAATAGTCAAAGATTGAAACCATTCTACACCAATAAGCCAGAGTCACACGATATTTTTGAACTAGGTCTTTGCGACCCAGTCTACACGTGAACAGGCCCTCCTTCAAATTTTCCTGGTATTCATTGTAAATCTTTTGGGACCCTTCTTGTAAATACCACCAATTTTTTCTTTTACCTTAATAAATGGAAAACTATAAAAAAACACGAAAATATAAAAAAAAATAAATAGGATTTAAGTGATAAATGGCACCTAGGTTTTTTCTCTCTTATATATACCCATTATTAACCAATTAAATTCAGAAATAAACCCTATGTAATTAATTTACGTTTTTACCTAGGGGCAAAAAAGGAACACACCCTTCTCAGGCCTCTATAAAACCTCTCCATACCTACTCTTGTGCCTCTACCCTAAATCTGAAATCAGATCTGAAGAGGAGAGACAAGCGCGCCGCCACCAAAAAATTCTCAGCCTCTGCCTCCCTAAAGCTGCCAAAGCCGCGGATCTGCGACCATCTTGGGGTTTCCTGTGCGCCGAAAATTTTTTCTGAGGTCGATTTCCCTTGTAGATCTCAGATCTATAGCAAGTTCTGCGTATCTCTGTCTGGATTGCTCTGTGCAATTCACTTTTTGTCCCCCCCCGGTATTCCGAGGGAGGTTTGAGAATTCCTTTCTTTTTCTTTGAATTTCCAATTCATGGCACTTACAATTTTTGCTGAGTGATGTTAATGGGTAATGCCATGTGTTTAATAGGATTAGGTAGTGGAATTGGTTTGCATTGCTTTGTGATAACTCTGAGTATGAGGCTTATTATTGCCCTGAACTTGTTAAGCTTTTCTACTCTAGTATTGACCAAACCACCATTGATCTTGAGACCCATCAATTTACTGTACATCTGGCGACTGGGGATATCATTGTCACCACTGATATGTTAGAGGACTACACGCAAGTCTCCAGCAACCACATCATAGCGAACCCCTTCCTTTGATAGAATACATGACCATCATGGGTGCTCGTTGCACTGGGCAAGACCGTGGGCTCAAAACCAATACCACCTTCAGGAACATACATTACGTTGGACGCTAGATCCAACGCAATATCCTCGGCCTTGACCACATCACTTCTTTTAATAGGCCAGTGCTGCAAATTATCCACGATCTGATGACAAAGCAGCACACAATATGCATCAACATGATCATATTTAACTATCTCATCACCAACTCCACACGAACAAGAGGTGCCAAATATTCGCATCCAGTATTAGTGACTCATTTGTGTAAGAATTTCTTACCAGACGACGTCTTTGATTCATATGACCGAGTATTTGATGCATTAGAACGGGCAACTAACACATACAACAGCTGTCTACATGCGCTTTGGACCTCTAATGTCCAACCTGAGGATGCCTAAGCAGAATCCTCTTCTAAAGAACTATTGGAGGAGGAAGATGAGCCTGTTTTTTTGCAGCAGCCCTCACCTACTGATTCTAGAGCCTTCATGTCTTTTACATGGAAAGGCGTGAAGAAAATTTTTAAAGGCCAGATTAAGTTGAGGAAGCAGATAAAGGAGCAGATCACTCGTTTGAAACGAATTGAAGGTTTGCGGAGATCACAGTCGGCCAGTCCAAGCACCACTGTGCGCGTCGGAAAGATCGCAATTGCAAAATTCTTTTACTTGAATAAAAGATTACAACGGATATAATCCGATTACAAAAGAGAGGGAATCTCTTGATTGATTCTCCTCTTTATTTAAAGCTGGGTTCTTCACGTGACGGTAGAGAGTGAGTCTTGTTCTCTGTTGACTAGCCGAACATCAAGTTTCTCTTGTGGATCCTCTCTTTAGATCGACTGGTGGAGTAGCACAGCTCCTATCAGTAATGGAACCTCAAAGAGATTTAAAGAACTTGAACTTAGCAAGTTAACAAAAAGAGTTGAACTCTTCTCAGGCTACAAGAGCTTTGAGGCCGAACTCTGCTGAGGTAGCTCTCCTCCTCTGCCCATGACTTCTTGGATTCCTCCATCTGGACTCTCCTCCTCAGCCCTTTTAGAAGAGGTCCCCTCCCCCTCCTCCTCTTCTAGCTATTCATAGCTATTTATAGAGGAATTGGGGTGTAACTAACCCCTTAAATCTCTCCATAATGGGAGGGGTGTATCAACTCCTTAAATCTCTCCATAATGGGAAATTAGTCCTCATTATGTGAAGAGAAAATGGGGTGTAACTGACCAAGTTCATGGCTGTCAGTTACAACAAAAATATGGGTCTCACGATGACGCGGACCTCACTCTGATGTTGAGACGCGGAGCTCACAGGCTCGCGTCTGTGTTGGAACGCGGAGCTGCTCAGACTTATGTTTGAGTTGAAACGCGGAGTTGGCTGAGGTTCGCATCTGACAAAGGACGCGAGGTCCGCGTCTGCCATTAGAATGCGAGGTCTGCGTCTGGCGACCTTTGCGTCTGACAAAGGACGCGAGGTCTGCGTCTGGCGACCTCCGCGTCTGACATTGGAACGCAAGGTCCGCGTCAGAGGCTGGAATGCGATCTCCGCGTCTGACATTGGAACGCGAAGTCCGCATCTGAGGCTTTGTCTTCAGTAATTTTTTGATAGCCTACAGAACCCCTCTAAAGTTTTCGAAACTCCGTAGTTGACTGAGACGGATTTCGGAATACTTTGGACTTCAGTTGAATCGGGACTTCCTATAATCAGACCGGCATTCTTCTGAGACGCAGTCTCGAGCTTGATCTTGTCTGAATTCTGGTCTTCGTAAGTGTACTATTAAACTACTTGAAGTCTCCAAGAAAGATCGTTGTAATTTGATTGTCGGTGTACTGTTGAACTAGTGGAGTTATCAATTGCCTTTGCCAGTGTATTATTGAACTGATTGTAGTAGCAGAGACATACTCTTTGTATTGGGGGGGAGAGGACGCAGCTCTCACAGATACGGTTCTGGCACACTGATTAAGTGGAGACGCGAACTTCACCAAAGTTGAGATGCGACTCTCAATTGTTGTAGAGACGTGATTCTCAATTTCTGTAGAGACATAGCCTTTACTTTCTGTTGAGACGCAACGCTTAAGTTCATTGAGACGCGGCTTTGTACATGAGACGCGAAGTTCACGCTCAAAGCTTCTTTGAAAGAGTTTTAATTGCCAGAGGTGTAATATTAGCTTAGCAAATTAAATAGCTCTACTGAGGGAATTTGAGAAGGTTACTGTTAGAGGTGTGATGTTAACTTGACAGTGAGATCTGGACTTGTGTTTTGAACAAGTGTTGTGGACTTGCTATTCTATTGATGAGAATAACAAGTAGAGTTTGATCCGCTGGGAATTATGCCAGAGGCTATCGTCAGAGGTTTAGTGTTAACATCACTAGTACTCTGCTGGAAATGAATGGAATGAAAGTTACTGTTAGAGGTGTGGTATTAACATAACAGCGTTGATTTTGCTATCTACGCAACTTAAGTGGATCTGTCATTCTATTGGGGAGAATGACAAGTGGGATTGGATTTGTTGAAGATCCATGAATATTTTTACCGTCAGAGGTGTAATGTTAACGTAACGGGTTTGGGTTTGTAATTTGAGCAAATTAAATTGTCAGAGGTGTGATATTAGCTTGACCAGGATATTTTGCAATTTGCGCAGTTTGGTGGACTTGCTATTCTATTGAAGAGGACTGACAAGTTGAAATTTTGATCAGAGGTGTGATGTTAACTTGACCGGGATTTGTCTTGCGATTGGAGCAAGTTTGGTCAGAGGTGTGATGTTAACTTGACCGGAATTTGTCTACTGTTAGAGGTGTGATTTTGAACATAACAGTATTTTGCGTAGACTTGTCATTCTATTGAGGAGAATTGACAAGTTGAAGTTTTACCCCCAGGGATACATCAAAGTCTTACTGTCATTGGTGTGATATTAACATGACAGGTTCGATTTGTAATTTATCCCACTGAGAAATTTGAGGAAAATCACTGTTAAAGGTTTAATGTTAACTTAACAGTGAATATGTCAGAGGTATAATGTTAACTTGGCATGTTTGATCTGTGATTATTTCACTGGGAAATAGTCAAAGGCTTTTTGTGATCCTACCATTCCATGGATGGGAATTGGTAAGCGATTTTGGAGGGAATTTTAGGGAATGAGTTGTCAGAGGTAACTGTTAACATGACAAATATTTATTTCCCTAGAAAATAAAGATTTACTGTTAGAGGTGTAATGTTTAACATAACAGTAATAGGATTTTGCGATGTAAGCAATTTAAGTGGACCTATCATTCTATTGAAGAGAATGACAAGTAAGACTAGACCCATCAGGGATCTAAATATTTCTTTACCGTCAGAGGTGTGATATTAACTTAACGGATCAGATTGAATCTTGTCAGAGGTGTGATATTAACTTGACAAGGGCGTGAGCTGGAGGTGTACTGTTAACTTAGCTCCATAAGATCTTCAATTTCATTGGGGAGACTGAAGATATCACTGTCATAAGTGGTGTTAAACTTGACAATGGAGGTAATACTAGAGGTGTGATGTTAAACTTAGCATTGGGATCAGGACTCCGATACGTAAGTTCAAGGGAAAATCATTATCATAGGTGTATTGTTGAACTTAACAATGGATTGGATGCTAGAGGTATGATGTTAAACTTAGCATCGCTCATCTCAGCTTTGATATGAAAGCACGAGGAAAAGTGACTGTCAGAGTTTAATATTGAACTTGGCAGTAACTTAATCACTGTTAGAGGTGTAGTATTAACATAACAGTAGTTTGTCAGAGGTGTAATGCTAACATGACAGTAGTTGGTTTGCGATATGAGCAATTCCGAGGACTTGTCATTCTATTGATGAGAATTGACAAGTGGAGTTTGAAATGTCAGAGGTGTAGTATTAACTTGACAATTTGGTTGATTTGTGACTTCATGTAGAGGAGCGACAAGTGAAGCTTGTACTCGCTGGGGAGTATTAAAACTTTCCATCGTCAAAGGTTTGATATTAAACTTAACAATGATTGTATTTGTGGACCTACCACTCTATGGAAGAGAATTGGTAGGAGATTTTAGTGAAAAATAAAATGAACTGTCAGAGGTTTAATATTAACGTGACAATCATTGATTTCCTAGAGGTGTGTAAAATTCGCTGTTAGAAGTGTAATATCAATATAACAGCGAGGATTTTTAATGAGTTTCATTGTCAGAGGTTTAATATTAACATGACAAATCCTAGTTCATTTCATTAGGGAGATGAACACAAGTATTTTGTGGCCCTACCATTCTGTGGATGAGAACTGGTAAGAGATTTTAGAGGAGATGATGGGACCAAGCCCCTCAAGGTTTTTAGCAAACCTTCTACTCAGGCTTGTGTTTCCATGTCGGAGAAAGGACGTGAGGTCCGTGTCTGGCGACTTCCGTGTTTGACTGAGAAAGGACGCGAGGTCTGCGTCTGGCGACCTCCGCGTTTGACTGAGAAAGGACGCAAGGTCCGCGTCTGACAACCTCCGCGTCTGACATTGGAACGTGAGGTCCGCATCTGGCGACCTCTGCGTTTGACTGAGAAAGGACGCGAGGTCCGCGTCTGGCGACCTCTGCGTCTGACATTGGAACGCGAGGTCTACATCTCTTGGAGGAGCTTGACCTTGAAGCCTTACAGGCTAAAAACTGACGGCTCAGTCATCTGAAAGTTACAGTGACAATCAAAGAGCACAGCCAAGTTGAACTGCTCGCAATGGCACTCGAACCCATGGGATGAGAGCTTCTCAGTTCATATTTGAACATGGCCTCTTAGGGCTGAACGCGAAGCTCGCGTTTCTGAAGCGAAACGCGATGATCTCATTCTGGCGCAGCCTCTTGCTGAACGCGTGTCTTGCGCTTTTTGAATAGAAACGCGAAGGTCATCCTTTAACACTGTCAGCGACTCTCGCATGCTAAGGTCGTGTCCTGGCGCGGCCTTAGGCTGAACGTGGGTCGCGCGTTCTCGCGTTTTGGCACAGCTTGAGGCTGGACGCGAACTTCACGTTTTGGCGCTAAAACGCGCAGCTTGTGAACGCGAGCATCGCGTTTTGTTGCAGAAACGTGGGGGCTGAAAGCGAACTTCGCATTTGGTGCCAAAACGCGGGGGTGAAAGCGAGCTCTATTTGCTGATGGTGAGCTTGACGTCTTTGTCGACGATCAGCAATCCGTTTGGCTCACAGGAGTTGATGTGAACCCCCTGCAAATTGAGTTTGCTGAGCCTTAGGAGGAGTTTTGCGGCGAGATTTGCCTTCATCATCATTGGCCTCGCGGGTCTCGTAGGAGACATTAATGCGGGCCACATATGTTGTTGCAACCACTTCTGTCTGCTGACGATGAGTGCAATGCCTTCGTCGTCTCTCGGCATTCCGATTGAGTCGCAGAGGTTGTTGAGAACCCCCGGCATCCGGAACTGGAAGTGCCTTGATAAAAGGATGGAGGGGAGATTGGTCTCTATTGCCATCTTAACCATGGGTCATGGCGCGGGTCTCTGAAAAGACATTGGGGCTGACCATGTTTTCTCCATAGGAGACTCCCGAAGCTTTGGGGAAGTTCAACTTCTCTTAGTCGAATTCGGTCACAAGCGAATCGATTGTGAATCCAAGCATCTTGACGTCGGCTTGCGCCACCACTTTCTCGTTGGTTGAGAAAGATCATTGTCCCCAACGGAGTCGCCATCTTTTGTGCGCGTTGGAAAGATCGCAATTGCAAAATTCTTTTACTTGAATAGAAGATTACAACGGTTACAATCCGATTACAAAAGAGAGGGAATCTCTGATTGATTCTCCTATTTATTTAAGTTGGGTTCTTCACGTGGCGGTGGAGAGTGAGTCTTGTTCTCCGTTGACTAGCCGAACGTCAAGTTTCTCTTATGGATCCTCTCTTTAAATCGATGGTGGAGTAGCACAGCTCCTATCAGTAATGGAATCTCAAAGAGATTTAAAGAACTTGAACTTAGCAAGTTAACAAAAACAGTTGAACTCTTCTCAGGCTACAAGAGCTTCGAGGCCGAACTCTGTTGAGGTAGCTCTCCTCCTCTGCCCATGGCTTCTTGGATTCCTCCATCGAGACTCTCCTCCTCAGCCCTTTTAGAAGAGGTCCCCTCCCTCCTCCTCCTCTTCTAGCTATTCATAGCTATTTATAGAGGAATTGGGGTGTAACCAGCCCCTTAAATCTCTCCATAATGGGAGGGGTGTAACCAACTCCTTAAATCTCTCCATAATGGAAGGTTAGTCCCCATTATGTGGAGAGAAAATGGGGTGTAACTGACCAAGTTCATGGCTGTCAGTTACAACAAATATGCGGGTCTCACGCTGGACGTGGACCTCACTCTGATGTTGAGACGTGGAGCTCACAGGCTCGCGTCTGTGTTGGAACGCAGAGTTGCTTAGACTTGCGTTTGAGTTGAAACGTGGAGTTGGCTGAGGTCCGCGTCTGACAAAGGACGCGAGGTCCGCATCTGCCATTGGATGCGAGGTCTGCGTCTGGCGACCTCCGCGTCTGACATTGGAACACGAGGTCCGCTTCTGAGGCTGGAATGCGATCTCCGCGTCTGACATTGGAACGCGAAGTCTGCGTCTGACGCTTTGTCTTCAGTAATTTTTTTGATAGCCTACAACCACGGCTGGTCCGAGCCATAGGAGTGGGTGATATCCTTTTATTATCTTATTTCATGCATGTATTGTATTTGCATACATTGGGAATGCATGAGATAGGTATGGGGGGTGAGTACTAACTTAGGGTGAGTACTAACTTAGATTTTTTATAATTCTTTTTAGGCTTTTTAGTTTTTTTTTAGATTTTGATTTCTTTATAAATATATATATTCTTGTATATATATATATATATATATATATATATATATATATATATATATATATATATATATATATATATATATATACACACATACATACATACATACATACATACATACATACATACATACATACATATATATATATATATATATATATATATGTATGTATGTATGTATGTATAATATATATGTATATATATGTATATATATGTATATATATATATATATATATATATATATATATATATATATATATATATGTATGTATGTATGTATGTGTGTGTGTGTGTATATATATATATATATATATATATATATATATATATATATATATATATATATATATATATATATATATATATATATATATATATATATATATATATATATATATGCATGTGTGTGTGTGTGTGTGTATATATATATATATATATATATTTTCTTTGATCTATTTTTAAGAATATTAACTTAATCTTAGGAATCAGGGAGACTCTAAACTAGGATATTTTTATATAAGTTAAAATAAGAAGAATTATTGGATATTTAGGTTAAGAAAGAAAAAATAGAAAGATAATTGGATTTTGAATTTTTTTTCTAAGTATTATATACATTTACATGTTGAGGGATTTATCAAAGACTTAGTACCTTTATTTATATAAAATATAAAAAAAAGAAAAAATTGTTAGAAATAAATACTTAATCACCAATTAAGCTGGTTAGTTGTGCCTTAAGAAGCGTGACCAGTCACGCCCAAAAGTGGTTAAGTCCTTAGCATTCGTGGCCTTATTTACTCGAGTCCTTGAACCTTAAGGATGTATCCTCTTCTGATGCCCTAAGACCATCTGGTCTGGGAGTCATTGGTAAAAGGCTCGCTACATGGGTAAATCAGGAAAGCCTAATGAAGCTAAAGAAAATAAATAAGTGTAAATACATATATACATAAAAAATAAAAAATATATATATGTATAATAATAGAATATAAATAAAAGTATCATAGTTTAAGAACAATTCATCATACATATAAATATGTATATATTAGGCTTGATACAAAATCTGATGCTATCTCTATTTTGAAACTTAACCTTCATTGAAGACAAAACTTCAAATGGAGACTTATAATGAGAAGGAATAGATTGAGGCAACCTAAAGCCGAAAGATCACTTAAATTTTTGTAAAAATGGATCATAAACTTTCTTTCTTTTTCTTTTTAAAAAATCATTAACATATTTCTTTTTCTTTGGATTTCGTGGGTGCAATTCGATAAAAACTCTCAGGAGACAATACTCCTCCTCTAGGATAACCTAGAGGTTTAATGGCTTGTTGCACATGCTTAGTGCAATCACGTCACCTACGAAAGTGGTGTAATAATATAATTAGAATTTTTTCTTTGCTTATTTTGCTCAAGGACGAGCAAAAGCTAGGTATGGGGGTGTGATTAGTGTTCAATTTTGTATCATTTTGCATCACATTTTCATGCATTTTATCAATGAAAATAAGTTTTTTAATGGCTATTTCTCTTAAATTTCAGGTCCACTCTTTAATAGAGAAGAAGGCCCAAATCCAAGTTAATTCAAGGATTTAAAGGAGATTAAAAGAGCCTAAATCAAAGAAGCCTATATTTGTAACGAACCAGGGAATATCCTCGTGGTTCTAGAAGCTCCCACAGTATACCTTGGTAGTAACAGAATGTCAGCGCAATCGCTGGCATAACGGCCAAGATTCTGTCGCGGAAACGCGGCTTTGGCAGTACTGAGGCCGTTGATGCAGCGTTTGATCCTACAATTATGATTGATAGCGATGAGCTCCTGGTGCCTATATAAAGACACTTAGGGCTTCTGTCATAAGGGAGGAAGATAGCCATAATTTTAGGAGAAGGTTTAGGATTCTTTAGGTTTCTCTTTAGTTTTTTCTTGTAATTTTCTTCCCTTTTTTAGATTCCAGAAAAGAGAGAGAGGGTGAGAGTGAGGTCTCTGTAATTGAGAGTGACAATCAAATACAAAGTTCATGTTCTCCTTTCTCTAATTTCTTACTCTTTCAGTTCTTACCATTTACTTTCAAACTTTTTATTTTCTTGCACTTTAATCTACTATGTCTTCTTCCTTGCTTTACTTCTCCATAGATAACTAATCTTTTAACATGACTAACTAACCTTTAACACTACTAACTACTAACTCTTGAATGATGCTAACTCATATGACTCATTGGATGTTTATAATTTCTAGTCTTGTGCCTAACAAGTCCTTTTAATTCCCAATGAAGATGAGTGTTGTTTTTGATATTAGTAAAGGTTTTGTTACTCCCCCCATATGATTCATGTGAGCCTCGTTGAGAGCCTTGATGGAATATGATGATATGATCACCTTAGCATGCTAATAACTTAATGTACTAGCTTCTTATTTTATGCTAGCTAACCATAGCTTTGATGATCTAATGAACCTAACATTCTTATTATGCATATTAAAATTGTGAATCCCAAATTTCTAAGTTCTATTCTTGTGAACCTATTGGGAACCTATGATCCAAGGAGGCCGCCTAACCAAGCTAAGATAAGAACGTCTCCACAAATTGGTACAACTTTTTGACTTGATGAAGCAAGATGGACAATATGCCAATGAATCTACATGAGGCACAAGTCATCCAAGAGATAAGTAAGTTAGTAGTGTAGAGTTGTTAGTTAGTCATGCTTTTCTTTCTATCTGATTAAAATTCTTTTCTAAGAATTTTTCTTTCTCATACAAAATCCATTTCACTCTTTTACTTTTTCGAATTTACTGATTTCATTCTTCCTTTCTCGTTTTCATTCTTCTTTCTTAACACACAAGATTCATCATTTTCTTTTTACTTTGTTTTCTTTTCAATTCTTGAACAAAGAAGAACGTTCATTTTTTTCCAAAAATAAGAACAACAAGAACTGAGAAAGCTTCCATCGCAAGCCCTCCTTGCGGATACAACCTGTTATAACTTTTACTACAAATGGTAGTTCAAAGGAGTATAGTAATTTTACATACATATCCAGAGTTTGAACATCAATACAAGGACTTACACGGTTTACTCTAAACTCTTGCCACACTCTATATTTCCTTCCGAACATCTAACCATTGAAAAAGGCTTCTCAACGGCTCTGGTGACATCGTTCTGGAGGAATAGGGCTATCCATAGTTGTAAGGTATCGCTACCCTAGAGTAGGTGTCTCGAAAGGCACCTTCAGGTTCAATCACAACCTGACTTAAGCCTGAGTTGTAGTCAGGGTCTGGAGAACTGACCAAGGGTGCATGAACCCCTTATCTCTCTCTCTCTCTCTTCGAGATCATATCGGATCTCTCCCTCTACTTGTCATGTTGATAGAGACTACGGCGAAGTGAGGTTTCCTGGCTTTCCTCTTCCTTTTAAACTTGGGTTCTTCGGAGGTCAGGGCTGACAAACAGTCGAATATCGATGGTTTATTTGGAAGAGGCGTTGTAGGGATTAACCCCAAATAACAGTCAGCAGAAAGTACGGTCACCAGTTAACACCCTACTCGTCCACATTGGGATGATGAGATGCGAGGTTGCTCTTTAGGGCTGGATTTTCGTCTGTTGCTCAGAAATTCCCACAAGTCTATGTTAATCTAAACCAATCGATCTAATACAAAGACTCGGGGAGGCTGAAAGTTAGCCCAGATGGGCTGAAAAGTCTTAGGCTTAGCCTTAGACTTATCCTTATAGGCTTTGGTGAGCCTTGATTTGGCTGAAGTCATAACTTCGCTATGAGGCGAAGCTATGTGAGCACTTGGTGCTTCAGCATTGTTGAGCAATACCCTGTTTTGAAGCAAAATAATTTTATTGTTAGCACCATAGGGTGCTTCAACTCTAGCTTCGTAACTAAGAGTGGCTTCAGCTTGGAGCAGAGCTTCTCTTTTAGCACTGATAGGTGCTTTACCTTTAGCTTCTAGGTGAAGCGAGGCTGAGCTCTGAGCAGTGCTGAAGTTGCCTCGTAGCCAGAAACTCTATAAGCTTCATCAAAGGCTGAGATCAGAGAACTTTTAGCCATGCATGAGATTTAAACGGACTTCACAATCCAAATAACCTTAGAGGCTGTTTTAGCTTCGAGCGCTACACGCTGGTGCTGGCAACACGAGTCTCTGTTGAGACTAAGACAGACTTTTAAGAAGTCTATTGGCTTCGCATGAAGCTGATTCTGGCCTGCAGATGGCCTTCTTAGTCGTTTCAAAGACCTGCTTCTCGACAGTGGTTAGAGAAGACCAAACCACTGAAATCTTCATGTGCTTGAGCACATTCGAGGGACTTTTACCACTCCCAGAGAGGACTTGCTCGATCCTCTCTTGGTCAAACTGGATGATCAATATCTCTGCAGTAGACCCAAAGGTCTTATCATCGTATTGCAGCATTGTGTTCTCATTGTTGGAGAAGGCCTTCCCCGGCGGAGTCGCCATCTTGTTTTCCATCGAATTTAAACGTGGGAAAAACTTTAAAGAAGTTGAAGAGAATTACAAGTAATTGATTAAAAGAATAAAAAAAATTACAATAAAGTACGCCAATGGAATGTTTGTTAGCGCCCGACCACTTTGTTCCATTAACGACGCGAGTGATTGAGTCTTCGAGTCTTCTGCCTAAGGATTCCTTCTCGCCTGGCTCCGAAAATTCTTTAAGAAAGGAAGATCGTGAGGGTATTAGCACCCTGGAAGAGAAGCAAGATTGTCCAAAAGAGCTTGGAAGCTTAGAGAATAATCTCTCTGAAAAGATCAGTCAGAATCTTTAACTTCTAGCCTTTGATGGGAAAAATCTAGCCCTTTGCCTGCCTAGAAATGGGCTATTTATTGTCTTCAGGACTCCTAAAAATTATCAGTTTAGCTTTGTAGCGAAGCTAAAGTAGCTTCGTTGCGAAGCTAAATGCAGCTTCTGAGCTGGCTCAAGGTTGTTACAACAATCCCTTGATTCTTTCCATCTATCAAGATAATTACCTTGATTCTTTCCAACTGATTAAGGAGTGATTGGATCAAGGCAAATAACTACCAGATATGTGATAAGGATCACATCGATCTCATTCTGAGATTTAAATGGTCAAAAATTGCCAATAAGCTCGCGACGGAGCATGCTCACAGCGGAGCTAAAGAAAGAGCTTCATGCAAAGTTAAGCCCATAGCGGAGCTACTGAGCTTTCTGTGAAGCTAACACTTAGCTTTTTCAGAGATTTACAAAGCTTGCAGCGAAGCTTAGAAATGAGCTCCAGCGGAGCTAGAAGATGACTCTCCACTTAGTTAGAAAGAGCCTCAAGCGAAGCTAGCAGATATACCTTGTAGTGAAACTAAGTATTTAGCTTCCTGAATTTTCTTTAGAGGACAACAATTGGCTCACTGTCTACTTCACTGGATCATTGGAGTCCAAATCACCATCTTGTCCATCAGGGATGGATAGGTCTTCAGCCTGTCTACGACTTGTCTTTTGGAAGTGTCGACAAGTTGACATCGTTCGAACCGGATGAAGTGCTGCCTGGAAATTTATTTTTTGGAGTGTCAACAACCGTTAGGTTTCTCAGTTATGCCTGGTAGGCGGACCTAATGCTTAGCACTTTACCTCTAACTCTATTCGAGCATAGTTACACCGTGAGCGCGACTTCGCCACGGCGGTAGTATAACGTTCATACGCTCACTCCATCGTGTGCGCTTAGCCGTGCCACGAACGGTAACCACACCAAACATGATGGCATCTAGTGCTATGTGTTAGCTTCGCTCCAGCCTTACTTAGCTCCGCTTGGATGCCACTTACTTGCATGCCCTCTTGCTCGCTTGATAATTAATTATTATTTCTTTCTTAATGGTTGTGAAGAGTTTGAAATATTTTTTGAATTATTTTTCAAAAACTGTATTATTTTCCAATATTTGTACCGATCCTCTATATTGGTACCGTTTTTTTGATTTTGTGTTGTACAACAATGGATATCTGTTGTGCTACCACTTAAGACCTGATACATGCTTGTTATCACCTGACACCTGCTTGTTATCACTTGACACCTGCTTGTTACCTAACATTGTATATTATCACTTGTCCCTGTCATGCTTAATACTTGACTTGTGATTATCATATTACGGGAACCTTATAACTGCTATCCTGTATTATATACAGTAAACTGTATCCCTAATACTCATGTAAACTCCTGAATTCCTGAACCTGTCATGTCCTGTTGTTTCCGTAAATTGATAATTACATAATAAAGTATAAAAAGAGCAAATTATATCGGATAAGGGGGAAACTGATGGACCTCAAGTAGTGAATATGTTTACACTAATATTAATTATCTTGTGTAACTAAAACTTTCGATTCTACCTGAGGACCTCCAGGTGTTCCAAGGGGAGAGCTGACTCGCTACTTCCTGTTACATTTCTGAATGGGCATAAAATAAGAGCCACCTCCTGTACGCCTTGCGGCCAATTCCGTAGACCAGCAACGAAATACCCTGGATGTGTTCCCGGGCATGCACGCGATTCACTATAAATGTAATATTCCTAATTTAAAATACTGTATTTTATTTTTAAATATTTATTTTATTTTACTGATTATTTTATTACTTATTAACTTGATTTATGACTTATGGCATTATTAAAGGTACAAATTATTTTTAAGATGGTAAATGGTATTTTGGCTTTATATATTATTACCATTATTTCTTGTTAATATTTTTAATTACGTACTATTATTATTTCTATTATTATTCTTTCATTATGATTATTATTTATTGTTATTACTATTAGTGTTATTATTATTAATATTATTGGTGTTTATTAATTTTTTTTAGTGTTACAATTATTTTATTTATTTATTTTAATATTAGTATAACTATTAATGGTAGTGGTAGTTGTTAATGATCATTCCTATTATTATTGTTGTTGTTATTATTATTATTGTTAATAATATTAGTATTATTATTGATGTTGTTACTTATTATTGTTGTTGCTAATCATTTTGTTAATATTAATGTTATTATTATTGTAATTTATTATTTTTAGTAAGAGTTATTGTAATTATTATTAGTACAATTTTTAAATTTATTATTATTATAATTGTTATTAATTAATTATCATTAGTAAATTGTTAATCTTTGTTATTAATTTTCATTATTATTATTGGTTGCTATTAACCATTACCTATCCTCATTACCCAATAATACCAAACCCATTTAACATCATCTCCTATATATAATCCTAATCTTAACCTAATCCTAAACACTAACCCTAACCCCTACTTCCTCCCCCACGTTCACCACTCCGCCGTCCCCACGCTCCCAATTCTCTCTTCCTCTCCATCCTCTCCATCTCACAACCATGCAACCACCCCAAGCACTCTTCCTCCTTGCCCTCTTGATCTTCCTCGCCGGAGCTGTGAGAACTCACGCCCATTGCCTGCAGTTGTGCTTCTGACCCACCAAGGCCAAGCCACAACAGTTGCGCACCCCCGGCCGGTAACACACCCCTGCACTCCACCAGGCTGAGGCCTCCTCCACACTAACGCACAGCCCTCTTAACCAAAACTCTGCCCACACAACAGGATGGCCCTCTTCATCAAGCATCGCTTCTTTGCAAGCTTCTCTGGCCAGCTGCCAACATCCCCTCTCGTCCACCTCTTTCTCTGGCGGTTCAAGGCACCATGGCCGAGCCCAATCCACCCTAGACCAACTCCCCTGCACTGGCCACACTACAGTAGCCCGATGCATACCTCGGAGCACCCCCATGGCCACCCGAGCCTCCCTCATCAATGGCCATGATAGCACATCACACCTCCTTCACACCCGGATCCCCCACCAACGCTCAGCCCAAGCTTGCTATGTGCCCACTGCCCAAGCCATACCCTCCAGCAGCCCGTGCACAGGGCCAAGCCTGGCGCACCTCTCCACCTATGCCCATGCCACCCCCACCTCTTTGTGCATCTTCCCTGGCCTGTCCTCTTCCTCATGTGCGCCAACAAACCACCACGGTGAAGCAGCACCACCCTCTCTTTTACCCTGTCATGAGCCTCATCCACCCATGGCCTGGTGCACCAAGCCCCACCATCATCCAAACATCACCATGAGCCCAACAATCATGGCATCTCCTACCTCGCCGCCGATCGACACCGGCGAGCGCGAGCACACTCACACCCTTCTCGGCGAGACCCTCGAGCCGTAAACGCGCTCCGCAAACTCCGCCATCACCTGGCGATCTCTACCATCGTCACTACTTTCACTTGCTGTGAGTCCTCCTCCCCTTCCTCCCTTTCATTTTATGTTTAATTTATTATGTTGTATTATGTGTGTGTAATTAATTTGTCTTTTGTGTGTGTTAGTATATAATTAATTGTGTGTATGAGTGTTAAATGTGCATGCTTATATATTATTTAGGTATGTGTATTAATAAAACATGTGTAGTGTGTAATTATGTGTGGTGTTGTTAATTAGTATGTGTTATTATATGTAAGTGCATGTATATATAGTAATTACATAAAAGATGTGTGAGTTTGTGTGTAAGTATGCATGTAAGTTGATGTATGTGTATACTCGTGTGTGTGTGTGTTATGTGTGTTCAGTTGCGTGTTGCAGCGATGTGGATCTGCTCGTGCGATCCAAACCGGTAACAGGAGACCCGAACCCGATTTGGATTTGTGCTCGTTATGGACCCGATAGACTGGCAATTCAAAAATTGACCCATGGGATGATCCGGAGATTCATACGGTTCATGCAGTGGAGACCAGACGACGATTTAATTCCAAAATCGCATCATTTCATGTGAGTGTTTGCTCTTGTATCATTTCTTTGTTTATCGTTGTCTGTGTTGTTTATATGTTATCTGTATCATTTCATGTGACCGTCTGATCTATTTGACCATTATGATTATCCCTACCATTTCATATGATGTCAGTAAGTGTACACTTTACTTATGCACTTTATCTGAATGTTTATCTACGTCATTTAATGTGATGGTTGGTTACTATTATGGATTCAGGACTAGTTGAGGTATACTTTATACTGTGACTTGATTTGATCTGCTGATCAGTTGGCTTAATTCACATTTGAGAATAGAGGACATATTTTGTGTATAGTGTTTATTGACCATTGTTGGTGATATTCTGACCGGAACTCTTTTCAATATTAAGGAAAAGTAGATATGATCTTACATTATCGATGAACTAACTAATGCAAGGATCGATATGGACTTAGATAGAGTTGGATTTGACTTGTGATAAATATTCTTTTACATTGGATCTTGATCAATTTATAGAGGAATTTTATCTTGTTAGATTGTCATCAGGCGTTATACAAATAGCTTACTTTTAATATCGATGTGTAACATTATCACTCTTTTGAATTAATGAAATAAGGACTTTCAGATCTACCTTGATTATATTGATTGAGTACTAATGATCTTATCGACATTGAATATTAGATGTAGAGATGATTGAGATGTCATGTTGATTGAGGATGTTACACTCCTTAGTTATGATCTTAATTATAGTTGGATAAATCTAGTTTTGAAGATATTCTGTTTCTTAATTGTGATCTCGGTATTCACTGTTTTAGTTGATCTCGAGGATATTCAATACTTCATGTTTGGTTATTGACTACTTCAATTTTTCAGTTATAGAACTAGAGTTACTGTGAGAATGATATCATTGATATCGGTGATAAAATATATTCAAAGTTTGATAGCATTTTCTATTTGATCTCAGTTATTGGTGACTTAGAGGATCATAGTTGTTTAATAAGAGGAGAGCGTTGATTGATTGTTTATTGGACTTGTGGGTTACCGTACCAGATTACTTTGATATGGATTGTTACTTGATGTTCACGATGATTATATTGAGACTATGGGATGATGAATTAGTTACTGATATCGCTTTAGTACATATGGATGAGATTTGACTGATTCTAGTTAGGACTGTATTGTAAGGGAACAGTGTCTAGACCTGTTACTGTAATTATTCTTATTATTGAAAGTACTGGGAAAGTATCGTTAGACCGTAACACTCGGTATAGCTCTATTCGTCGTATACACGGTTACTGACATTGTCCACTATTATTGTTATTATTCACCGTGTATACGATTACTGTTTACTATTAGTGTACTTTTACTGTCACTGTACTGTCCTAGTATTCTAGGTAACATGGATATTGGCTGACTTAACTGAATTAAATAATAAGGTAAAAAGACAACTTACACTGGGATTGGGAAAACTGATGGAGGAGATAGCGTCTGTATTTTGAGTGGACCTAGGATACAGGTTGCGCAGCCAAAAAGAGGGTTCCACTGTAGGGTTCCCGAGGATGAATGGCGTCCATCTGATATTACTACTGTTACTGTTATTGAGTACCTAGCGATACGGGCATGGTTCAGCTCTAGACATCTGGGGCCGCGGTCCCGGTATATACGAGACCCACCTAAAGTATGGACAATGTCTCCAGCCAATCAGTTTCAATAACTTAGGACCCCGATTGACATATGTGGTAGACATAGTATGGGATGCGTCTACTGCATGTGGCAATTAATGTTCGCTGACATAATAAATAATAATGAATTGTTTATAGTGTATTGTGACTGATGTAATTACCTGACTGTACATATATATAAACCATGATAAACACCTGATTGTACACATGACCTGACTTGGACATCTGATTTTGTACTGACTGACTTTATTACTTTTTGTTCATGTCTAATATGCTAATTCATTTTTAATTCAGTATATATATTATCTTCATCTGCTCACATGTTACATGCACGTGCACCTTTACCTTTATTCTTACACATTCACTAGGAGTTCTGCTCCCTGGATTTACACATCAGCTATGGATGTTTTATTTATTTGATCAGGTTTCGTTGAGACTATACATGTTGCGAGGAGCCCTGAGTTATCTCTATTCGATTTCTGGTATTCCTACTTTCTTTTATTTTATTTCATCATTTTCTTGATTCCTGATATATTGACTCATTGCTTATTTTATTTCTTTCTTCATCTGCTATCATTGTGCTAGATATTTATATGTCATATTGTAGTGATATTGATTTATCATAGTGATCGTATAGCTTGTTCAGTTTACTTTAGGCTTAGTGTGGATACATAGGGTATTCTCCTCGCGTATATACGTCGCCGATTCTCATCGCAACTCCGTTTTTACGTATTTTGAGAAGCGGGGCGTGACAGTAAAAATAACCTGTTAGTTTCATCATCAGTTTCCAATAATAACCTCGACTTACTCATATATGGATGTATGTGAGATAGAATGCATGCCTATATACATATTTAAATATATGGGTCAGACGAGTAATAATAATAAGATGCTAATTAACAATTCGTTGTGTTGTTTTGCAATTCGGGTCGTATACACTCGGATTATGGTAACATGATGCATAAGGTATATAGATAAGGGTTTCTTGTTTGGATTATTCATTCAATGTACTAGCCTTATGAATGCTGTAAACTGAGCTTGTACAACTGATTTCATAGTTTAGGAGACAATCCGGGTTATATGAAACCAGGATACGGTGATGTGAGATATATATATATATATATATATATATATATATATATATATATATATATATATATATATATATATATATATATATGAGGGTTTTCTTGTTTAGATTATTCCTTCGACTATTAATCTCACATATTGGTAATTTTCGTTTATATAACTGGTTTTGCCACATTTACTTTACTTACTGCCTCCTTACTTGCTCATGTATGCCTGTGTCCACGATACAGTTTTCAATGAATGCTTATGATTCGAATTTATCGATACACGTGTGTTTTCCCTGCCACCACTTGGCACTCATCTTGTCACTCGTTGGGGAGCTTCTAACTCTCCTGGATCTGAATGTCCAGATTTCAGAGCTTGGAGCTCATGAATTCTCCTGGTTGCTGATCAGAGATACACAATAGAAGCGTGGATCATTGATAGACCGCCCAGAGTCCTTTTCTTCGAGGCCCCCTAATCGTCTCTCGATTTTTCCTTTTGTAACTCGTGAGCATCTTTTGTGTTGTTTATAATTGTGTATCTCTTTGTATTCTTGCATTTGCGCCTATCGATGATGTAATATTTTTATAATATTGTGTCACATCCTCTGATAACTTTATAATTGTACTCATATGTTGGAATGTATAATGCACCACGTACTTTCATACTCTGATCTTACCTATATTGATGCTTAACGTATAAATGTGAGGGTATTTTTGACTTGCGTATATACGTCGCAGTAACGTCTCCGTACCCGTGGGATCGAGGAGTTACAGAATATATATAAGTTGCATCGAAAGAATGGAATAAAATACCAAAAATGAAACTTCACATATAACACAATTTTATGAGGCCAATCTTTAATTTCCAATGGAAATAAACATCATATGACATAAGAACTACATGTGCATACTTAATTGTCATGTTTTTATGCTATCAATATTCAAATACATATCTAGACATATATAACAAGTTACACTGTAGTGACAAAAAATATTTATTCTTTAACAAGTCATAGATTACTCTTTACATGACCCTTAAATGTTGCAACAATAATATATGTAGTTAAAAGGTCGTTGATCATGGACTCAGTCCTTATATTCTCAAAAGTCACAAACTCATCACAAACTTGATCCCTATGTCAATGTGTCTTGATCGAGTCCAATGTTGTCGTTCATTTCAAATGCCACTACAGAGATATTATCACAATAGATTGGCAATGATCTTAACAAAATGTCATCAACATAAGACCCGTGACAAAATTCCCCAACCATGGTCTATGAAAATGCCTTAAACAACTATATACATAAGATTGAGTGCCTATTGTAGAAGTACATGGAAAAATTTGCATCTCTTTTAGTTCTGCTATTCTTTGGATATGGATTCAAGTTGAACTTGACACCTTTAATAATAGGTGAATCTAGAGTGCAACAACTTGTCTCATAAAATTAAGATATGTAAAAGTCATATATCATGTACATGTAGGGCCAAATGAATGAAATTGCTCCCACTCACTTTAACACATATGCACTCATCCACAACATTCTCAATAAAATTGTACAAGAATCTAATGTTATGAACTTTATATTTCATTGACATAATGCTCATTTAGTTCATATATTGACTTCTTACTCTTGAAAATAATTGACCTTCTTATCATAAATTGAATCAAAAATAAACATCGCGACAAATAACTTTATTAAAACTAATGCACCATATATTTCACTAGTGAATTTAAACCTTCCTATGGGTAGAGGTGCAAGCATGCTAAGCTTCCTGAAGAAATTTGTAATGCCAAGCTTCGGCTGCTACACCAGAGCGATCGACCCTATCTAACATCTTTGGTAGTACCAAGACAGGATGGCGGTCCAGTCCCACGATGACCTCCTCTTGACCCACGTGTTCCTGTCCAATCTGTAATGGTAAGATTTTGATCCTCATCAAGATCATGACACATATCCCGCCACGTCAGGAGCTTCCACAGTGAACAACAAACTCAACATGCTAGCAGGCCCATTATAAGTCCAAGGAGAAAGTCTCGGGTCCTGCCCCGAGCCTACACTCGTCCCAAGCTACCTACACGGATCCACGACTATCAGGTCCCTTTCTAAGATCACATCAGTCCGGGTCATACATCCGGATGCTGAACTTGGGAGAAGCCATTCTGTTAGTCAGAGGCCCCAGCCTCCGCGACAAAGGCTCTCTCCGAGGACTTTCACTTTCACTCCAGCGACAAATCAGCAATATGATCTCTGCGAATCACAGAATCAGTTGCACACTCTGATTTTCTCCCACACTCCGGCGTTGTATAGCTCAAGCAGCTGTAACAACCCTATAGCTAAGCGGTCAGCTGTGAATTAGGACGAATTCCTCAGCGTATCAATCAAAGAATATCGGCACAATCAGAACGGTTGCAAGATCTACAGATACACAGATCGAATGGTGAAAGATAGCAATAAATCCCTTTGTGTGTCAATCTCAATGACCCAGGCGAGCAGTTATAGATGACAACAATGTTATGAATCCCTTTGCGCGTCAATCTCAACAACCCAGGA
The DNA here is from genome assembly GCA_038442645.1 of Agave tequilana. Classification (NCBI taxonomy): domain Eukaryota; kingdom Viridiplantae; phylum Streptophyta; class Magnoliopsida; order Asparagales; family Asparagaceae; genus Agave; species Agave tequilana. The sequence goes on along the minus strand of JAVJIF010004304.1, from coordinate 165,453 downwards.
GCGTCCAACTGTCTATGACACAAAGTCCCCACCACACTAATATTATGAACTTTATATGCCATTGACACAATGCTTATTTTAGTCCATATATTGATTTCTTACTCTTGAAATAATTGACCTTCTTATCATAAATTGAATTAGAAATTAAACATCACGACAAGTAACTTTATTGAAATAATACATCATATATTTTACTAGTGAATTTAAACCCTCCTATGGGTAGAGGTGTTAGTATGCATAGAATTCACGATCAATCTTTATTTAAAACTAGTGGAGTTAGATTTAGAAAAGAAGAATTAGATTCAGAAAAGAAGAAAACCCTACCTGTGGGCATAAAAATTCATATATTTATAAGGATCCAACACATTATCTTAAACCATTTAATCATTTACAAATGCCAATTTTCCGGTGGGCAAAGTAGATATTCATAATAATTAAACACAACCTTCTTAACATGTTCAAACAATTATGCATGTATATCAGTTTCCAATGTATAGGACATATGGATGTTTTGGCTATTCCATAAGCTTAAATATTAAAATATCTATTAGTTTGGGAATCTGTGCAACATGTAATTTTTCAGACTTATCTCTAAGTATAGAGCTCCGATTAAGACTGTGTTAGATGCATTGGAAACTAGACTTCGACCCGCATGCAACAATATACAGAACATAGAGGATCGAATCAAGACTGAATATTGAGATAGGCCGAAATTCATAGCCAAAGACGGTTTTACAGTTCTTAAAGTGATGATAACTATATGTCAATACTCTTTATAGCTATAATGAGAAAATTTATAAGCATGATTGAAAACATAAAAAGAATGCAATCATAATCTCTCTACTTTCTAAATGAACACGATTCATAATTTACAATAAATTAAACATTATATGAATGACTAAAATGTTCACATTAATGTAGAAGACAATTCAAGATTAAACAATCAAAACCACATGTTCTGATACCAAATGTCAGAAATCAGATTTCATTTTGATAATAAATTTGAATCAACTACTTAATAGTGTGCTATTCACACAATAATTAATCTCATTCACATACAAAACATGAGTTATACATGTTCAATATACCTTCTATCATATTCAATATATAAACGTGGTGATCCTTCACATCTTGAAATTATATAAGAAGGATGCTTAAACTCTTAGAAAGAAATAAGTGTTGGGTATCCTGCTTAACAAGAATCAATCTGACAACTAATCAAGATCACTGAGATATCAACAATCTAATTGGCCAGGTCGGCAAATATCAGGTGGGAGGTTTTTCGTTCAATAGAACGTTCCTTAATTTAAGAACCACCTTTCAATTTCCTTCCTTGGTTTAAGCACCAATTAGACTGAATCCAAGTCAGTCTCGATATACTGTAAAGTATATCCCCTGTATAAAGGACTTAGTCCACTTATACAGTATCACTTAGACTGAATCTAAGTCAATCTCGATATACTGTAGAGTATATCCCCTGTATAAAGGACTTAATCCACTTATACAGTATTTGAAGTGAGGTACGCTTAGAGCGAATCTCCTTAAGACAATTACGTCCCCCGCACTGGTGCTAACGGGATAATGGACACTGGTCTCCCAAGATACAACACTTCTTCACGGTATTTGGATAGCACTACCAAATCACCGTACGGTCGAACCGTAGTCAACCAGTACCTTCACAGGATCGTTGAAGTAGCGGTACAAGGACAAATTTCAAATGAATATTTGCCTTTACTCTTCTGGAGGAGCACCCACTGTTGAGGACGATGGAAGGTAGAAGAATATCTTTCTTCAGAAGTACCAGATTCAGACAACAATTCTTATAAAAGAATATGTTGAATTTTCTGATTCCTCTTTCAGAACAATTTTGCAGAATCTCCGTTGGAAGTCGCTTCGGAAACCGAGTTACGGATTTCCCACTTCCCTTTTTGAAAGTCACTTCACTTCAGAACTCTACTTTGCAATTCAGAATGCAAAACTTAATTTGCAATTCAGAATTCAGAGAGAGAAGAGAAGATTGATGTTGTTGTTGGTGTGTATTCTGTATGTTTTCAATTGAGAGATTGGAGTGCTTTATATAGCACTCCAAGAGGGGCCAACAGGACTGAAAGATTGCAACCTTTCGACCCAACCATTGCACCCTTTGGGCGTCCAACTGGTTCGCAAACTTTTGGCAGTCCAACTGGTTTGCACCCGTTGGCAGTCCAATTGGTTCGCGACTGTTGGTGGTCCAACAGGTTCGCAACCTGACAGCGGAGCGGAGCGGGTCCGGTCCGGTTCGGCCCATACTACGAGACCTGATTCAAAAAGAACCAGGCCAGGTAGGGAACCCGAACCCGAACCCATGCCCGAGCCCGGCACCGGCGCCGGCGCCGGCCGGCCGGCCGCCGCCGCCAGCGGCGGCGCGCGTGCGCATGCATGTCTGCATGTGCGGGCATAGTTCCCTCCTTTTCGCGCGCGAAAACTCCAAGTACCCAAAGGGCACGCCCTTTGTTCTCAATTTTCTCTATATATACACCACAAACTTCCATCCCACAGCCAATGTGGGACTAAATGCTTTAAGCTACCTTTAGTCCCGTTTTGGCTTTGAATTAGGCAATCTTTGGACTTGAATATCTCATTCATTCGAAGTCGGAATTGAACATGTGAATATACCACGTTCATCACAAATGGAAGGAGAACACACTCCAACCATCATCCGGTTGATTCGATCAACGGATCTCGCCATAATTCAACTCGAAGATTCACCTTTATATTCTTCAATTCCAACAATCCCCCACAATGAATGGAGATTCAAGGAAATGACACACAAAGAGACTGACTCTATTGTGAAAGGTACTTGAGAAAAGAAACTGCATAAGGATAGGTGAACTAGGTCTTGAACCTTCCATAGCGAAAGCTTTATCGGACTTACTGGCTAATCAGTGAACTAGGTCTTGAACTGTTAGCCGTTAGTGTAAGTCAAGTCAACAAGCTTCACACAGTAACTTTCCAAATCAACTTTGGTTCTCTGTTGTGTCCGTTTTGGCCCTAGACATTCTTGATTTCAGAGAGTATCTTTAGGGAATAACAGCCTCCATAGAGATTCCCAAAGAGCCGACCCAACTCTATACTCACATAGGTGATGGACCTATTAAGAGTAGTCTACTATACTCCACTTGTTTAGTAACAAGATATAGGCATCATTAAAAGCATTTAAGCTTATCCTTAATCCACTTGTAGAAAAGCACTTATGTGCACCATAGGAATGGATTGGAGTCAAGCTCCCAAGTGCTTACTTACTGAGTCAATCATAACTAGTTTTTCCTCTTGAACTTAGTCCGTGGGATCTCCAGTCGCTAAGTGAGGTTTCCATTAAGCTGACTCGGTAAGGTTAGGCTTTTAGACCCATTCCCCTCGATGCGCAGTTTATACGCTCTCCACTTAAACCTTTAGTAAGCGGATCCGCTAAATTATCCTTTGACGATACAAAGTCAATAGAGATAATTCCATTTGAGAGCAACTGCTTCACAGTATTATGTCTACGACGAATATGTCTAGACTTACCGTTGTATATCACATTTTGTGCCCTAGATATAGCTGCTTGATTGTCGCAGTGTATACATACAGCGGGCACTGGCTTTTGCCATAACGGTATATCTTCTAAGAATTGTCGAAGCCATTCTGCTTCTTCTCCAGCCTTATCTAAGGCTATGAATTCCGATTCCATAGTGGAACGGGCAATACATGTTTGCTTAGAAGATTTCCAAGATACCGCTGCTCCTGCTAGAGTAAATACGTATCCGCTAGTTGATTTTGATTCCTCAGAATCTGCAATCCAATTAGCATCACTGTATCCTTCCAGTACAGGAGGATACTTTCCATATCTCAAGGCATATTCCTTGGTATGTGATACGTAACCTAATACTCGTAGTAGAGCGGTCCAGTGTAGATCACTAGGATTGCTAGTGTATCTACTTAACTTGCTTACAGCGTAAGAAATATCGGGTCTAGTGCAATTCATTAAATACATTAGACTTCCGATAATCTGAGAATACTCCAACTGGCGTATTCCAGTTCCTTTATTCTTATGAAGGTGGACGTGTGAGAGAAAAGGATTTGTATTCTCTTTTATCCCATGATCCTTGAATCTTTCTATCATCTTATCCACGTAGTGAGATTGAGATAGACTGATTCCATCTGGTGTTCTAGTAATTTTAATTCCTAAAATTACATCAGCAACCCCCAGATCCTTCATATCAAAACTGTTGGATAACATTCTTTTAGTGGACTTAATAATCTCAATATTAGTCCCAAGTATCAACATGTCGTCTACATAAAGACAGACAATGATACATGCATCTCCAACTCTTTTCGTGTAAACACACTTATCGCATTCATTGATAGTGAATCCATCTTTGATCATGACACTATCAAATTTCTCATGCCATTGTTTAGGAGCCTGCTTTAAACCATATAAGGATTTTACCAATTTACACACCTTGTGTTCTTGGCCATTGACTTTAAATCCTTCAGGTTGCTCCATATATATCTCTTCACTTAATTCACCATTTAAGAATGCAGTCTTGACATCCATTTGATGGATATCTAAGTTGTGCAATACTGCAATCGCAATCAATTTCCGTATGGACGTTATTCTTGTTACTGGTGAATAAGTATCGAAGTAGTCAAGTCCTTCTTTTTGTCGATAACCCTTGGCTACTAATCTAGCCTTGTACTTATCGATAGATCCATCGGGTTTTAATTTTCGTTTGAAAATCCACTTACACCCAATTGGTTTACTTCCAGGAGGCAAGTTTACCAATTCCCAAGTATGATTACTTAGTATGGATTCTATTTCGCTATTTATAGCTTCTTTCCACATTTGTGCTTCTGGGGTTGACATAGCCTCTTTGAATGTTTGAGGCTCGCTCTCAATAGCATATGCTATGAAATCTGGACCAAAAGATTTTGAGATTCTAGATCTCTGACTTCTTCTTGGTTCAGTTTTCGCATTAACAATTGGTTCCTCGGGGCTTTCGTCCCTGAACGCCATCTCGTGTGTTCTTTTCCCAGAAGTCTTATCTGCTTCCCGTTTGTACGGAAAGATGTCTTCAAAGAACACAGCATCTCGAGATTCGATAATCATGTTTACATGAATATCTGGTATTTCTGATTTATGAACCAGAAATCTGTAGGCACTACTATTCAAGGCATAGCCTATGAATACGCAGTCCATAGTTTTCGCTCCCAACTTAGTCTTTTTTGGGTAATGGTGCCAGCACCTTTGCAAGGCACCCCCACATTTTGAGGTAATGGTAGGAAGGTGTCCTTCCATGCCATAACTCGAATGGTATTAGACCAAGTTTCTTGTGGGGTACTCTATTTAGAATATGATTTGCAGTTAATAGAGCTTCCCCCCACAAGTTTTGCGGAGCTCCAGAACTTACGAGCATGGAATTAATCATCTCCTTCAAAGTTCTGTTCTTCCGTTCAGCAATTCCATTCTGCTGAGGAGTGTATGGTGCTGTAGTTTGATGTATTATACCAAAACTAGCACATAACTCACTAAAATCATTTGATTCATATTCTCCGCCTCTATCGGATTTTAGAATCTTGATTTTCTTGTTGAGTTGATTCTCAACTTCGGCTTTATATGTTGTAAACATATTTATTGCCTCATCCTTACTGTTCAAAAGATACACATAACAGTATCTTGTACAGTCATCGATAAAAGTAATGAAATACTTTTTACCGCCTCTAGTTGGCATAAACTTCAAGTCACATAGATCGCTATGAATTAACCCTAAAGGTTCTGTATTTCGATCTATTGAGTGAAATGAATTTTTAGCCAACTTGGCCTCAACACAAACCTCACACTTGCGAATTTCTTCCAAGTTGAGTTTAGGAATATATCCCAGATTAGACAAGTTTTTCAAAGACTTGTAATTTACATGCCCTAATCTAGCATGCCACAGAATAGGAGACTCAAGCAAATAAACAGAAGATTTTCCTTTTATTAGCTTTGGGTACAAATACACGGACTTTTTATCAACCACTGCAACATTGGCTTTGAAAAGTCCATCTACAAGATAACCCTTTCCCACATACATCCCTCCCTTAGTAAGTACAAATTTGTCGGATTCAAATACAATTCTAAATCCTTTCTTACTAAGTATAGATCCGGAAATCAGATTCTTTCGGATGTCTGGAACATGAAGGACATCGTTAAGAGTAAGCTCTTTGCCCGATGTCCACTTCAGGATGACCTTGCCCTTTCCTTCAACCTTTGAGGAAGCTGAATTACCCATGAATAATTGCTCATCTTGCTCTAACCTTTGATATTCTGAGAATAGCAATTTCTCCGAGCAGATGTGCCTGGTAGCTCCCGTGTCTACCCACCAGTCTTTGTTATTGGTTGTCAGATTTACTTCTGACACCACAGCAGAAAGACTTGGTGATTCATGGTTGGTCATGTTGGCCTGTGGGTGGCTTTTCTTGTTCTTCTTTTGACGGCTGCGGCATTCATTTGCTTTGTGACCTTCTTTGTTGCAGATGTAACAGGTCCCTTTGAAGCGCATGGTTCTGCCGTCTTGAGCCTTGCCTTTGTACCCCTGGGAAGGCTTCTTCCTCTTCAAGCTTTTGGAAGTAGATGCTTTCCCCTTTGAGTCCTCGATCACATTTGCTTTTGCTTCGTAGGAGTTCTTGCTGCTCCTTTTCTCGGACTTGCGGTTGTCCTCCTCTATACGAAGCCTCACAATGAGATCCTCCAACTTTAGCTCCTTTCTCTTGTGCTTCAGGTAGTTCTTGAAGTCTCTCCACGCAGGGGGGAGCTTCTCCACGATGGTTGCAACCTGAAAAGTTTCAGGAAGAATCATACCTTCGGCCTCTATCTCGTGCAAGATAAGTTAGAACTCTTGCACCTGACTGATGACAGTCTTGCTATCCACCATTTTGTACTCCAGAAATCGTCCAACGACGAACTTCTTGGTACCAGCATCTTCAGTCTTGTACTTCTTGTCAAGACTGGCCCATAACTTCTTTGCCGTAGTAATCGGACTGTAGACATTGTAAAGAGAGTCATCTAGTCCATTAAGAACATAATTTCGGCAAAGGAAGTCACCTTGTGTCCAAGCATCGAATGCAAGGACTGAATCCCGATCAGTTCCGGGTTCTGGTGGATCCTCCTGCAGGAATTTGGCCAGATGTAGAGTGGTCAAGTAGAAGAGCATCTTCTGTTGCCACCTCTTGAACTCTGTGCCATCAAACTTTCCTGGCTTCTCCGGCTTCGGGTTAGGAAGTGGAGTTGGCATCAAACCTTGGAGCGGTATGTTTGTTGCCTTGCTGGAGGTATCTTGATTTGTCTCAGACATTTTTTCTGAAAGTTCAAGCAGAACAGAAGTGAGAAACAGTAATTGTCTTAAGATTGTTGGGTATCCTGCTTAACAAGAATCAATCTGACAACTAATCAAGATCACTGAGATATCAACAATCTAATTGGCCAGGTCGGCAAATATCAGGTGGGAGGTTTTTCGTTCAATAGAACGTTCCTTAATTTAAGAACCACCTTTCAATTTCCTTCCTTGGTTTAAGCACCAATTAGACTGAATCCAAGTCAGTCTCGATATACTGTAAAGTATATCCCCTGTATAAAGGACTTAGTCCACTTATACAGTATCACTTAGACTGAATCTAAGTCAATCTCGATATACTGTAGAGTATATCCCCTGTATAAAGGACTTAATCCACTTATACAGTATTTGAAGTGAGGTACGCTTAGAGCGAATCTCCTTAAGACAATTACGTCCCCCGCACTGGTGCTAACGGGATAATGGACACTGGTCTCCCAAGATACAACACTTCTTCACGGTATTTGGATAGCACTACCAAATCACCGTACGGTCGAACCGTAGTCAACCAGTACCTTCACAGGATCGTTGAAGTAGCGGTACAAGGACAAATTTCAAACGAATATTTGCCTTTACTCTTCTGGAGGAGCACCCACTGTTGAGGACGATGGAAGGTAGAAGAATATCTTTCTTCAGAAGTACCAGATTCAGACAACAATTCTTATAAAAGAATATGTTGAATTTTCTGATTCCTCTTTCAGAACAATTTTGCAGAATCTCCGTTGGAAGTCGCTTCGGAAACCGAGTTACGGATTTCCCACTTCCCTTTTTGGAAGTCATTTCACTTCAGAACTCTACTTTGCAATTCAGAATGCAAAACTTAATTTGCAATTCAGAATTCAGAGAGAGAAGAGAAGATTGGTGTTGTTGTTGGTGTGTATTCTGTGTGTTTTCAATTGAGAGATTGGAGTGCTTTATATAGCACTCCAAGAGGGGCCAACAGGACTGAAAGATTGCAACCTTTCGACCCAACCATTGCACCCTTTGGGCGTCCAACTGGTTCGCAAACTTTTGGCAGTCCAACTGGTTTGCACCCGTTGGCAGTCCAATTGGTTCGCGACTGTTGGTGGTCCAACAGGTTCGCAACCTGACAGCGGAGCGGAGCGGGTCCGGTCCGGTTCGGCCCATACTACGAGACCTGATTCAAAAAGAACCAGGCCAGGTAGGGAACCCGAACCCGAACCCATGCCCGAGCCCGGCACCGGCGCCGGCGCCGGCCGGCCGGCCGCCGCCGCCAGCGGCGGCGCGCGTGCGCATGCATGTCTGCATGTGCGGGCATAGTTCCCTCCTTTTCGCGCGCGAAAACTCCAAGTACCCAAAGGGCACGCCCTTTGTTCTCAATTTTCTCTATATATACACCACAAACTTCCATCCCACGGCCAATGTGGGACTAAATGCTTTAAGCTACCTTTAGTCCCGTTTTGGCTTTGAATTAGGCAATCTTTGGACTTGAATATCTCATTCATTCGAAGTCGGAATTGAACATGTGAATATACCACGTTCATCACAAATGGAAGGAGAACACACTCCAACCATCATCCGGTTGATTCGATCAACGGATCTCGCCATAATTCAACTCGAAGATTCACCTTTATATTCTTCAATTCCAACAATAAGAAGACTGCATGATATCTTCTTGCCTACTCCACATCTTTTTTGTCTTATCTTTATGGGAGAAAATCAAATGACAATTGTCAACTTAATTCATATGTGCAGGCAAGGACCCTCTTTTATAACCCCTTCCATCAAGGTGGTTATAACCAACAAATGAAAAACTACCTTTTAACCGTTTATATATTACTAATTTATTTCATTCTATTATATGTCAGATTTGTGTCAAATAAAATGGAATGGGTCACATAAAGGGAAAAATATTTTACACCAAAAGGAATTATATGATTTGTTTTTAGGATACAACAACCTATTACTTGAATACAACAACAACAACAAACAAAAACAACTAAGCCATTTGTCCCAAATATTTGTGGTAGGCTACATAAACTAAAAGATAATTACGTCAGATATGGCACATGGATCATCTTTCTCCACTCATTCCTGTCGAGCAATATGCCTTCATTAAGACCTTTAGCCTCTATATCTTATCGTATCACCTCCATCCATGTTTTCTTCGGTCTCCCTTGCGCTCTTTTAACTTGCTCTAATTTGATACGCTCTACTCGCTGGACTGACGCATCTGTAGGTATTAATTATTTGATACAACAACTCATTACTTGTATGAACTCAAAAATATTTGACCGTAACAACTTGATTTTTAATATTACTAATCTCTGGTTTATATAATTAATAAAATTTAAAATGATTATTGAAAACCGGTTGATTGTCAGAAATTCTTTAAAATAATTGTCTCAATAGTCAGAATTTCAAAAAAATACCCAGAGTTGTATCTCGTCACAAAACAGAAACAATCGTTCCCACAAGTTTGAGGGTCATTTTACTACTAGAAGCCTCAAAAAGTCCAACATTAAACTTGTCAAACCTTAGATATTGCACTGATAATTACTGCCACATGAAAATTAACCACTGACCCTAAAAATGACGACACGGTCTCAATAATTAAGCACCACAACAAATTACTGAGGACATTATTTTTGCACACAAACCCCCTAAATAATCCACAAATTACTCATATTTAATTATTGACCTATATACATTAATAATTCATTAGACCACCACCTCAAGCAAGCAAATCCCCAGCATGCACCACCCACGTGCTCAACCCTTCTCTTATATATTAACCCTAGAGCCAAGAGAGAAGCAAAGGGAAGAGAGATGGAGGAATTAGCTTTTGTTTGGTCTCTCTCTTTGTTGTTGTCTTCTTCTCTCTTCTTTCTCCTATCTTTCACTTTGACCCTCTTCTTGTTGAATTTCTCATGGCTGAGGGCTGGAAAGATCCATAGAGCCCTCAAGAGCCAAGGGATTGATGGACCTCCCCCTTCTTTCTACAGTGGGAACCCCTCGGAGATGAGGAGCCTCACTTTGAAGGCCAAGAAGAGTAGAGCTCCATTTGGAGGTGGTGATGATCAGTCCATGACTCAAGACTAAGCCAAAACTCTCTTCCCTTACTTGCATCAGTGGAGAAAAACTTACGGTACGTTGAGTTTTATTTTACTCTGAAAAGTGAATTTTTGTTGAGACCGTGCAAGAGATCTGGGGTTCAAATTTTGCTTAAGTTTCTCATTTTAGGCTCAAATTCGGAGCAGTTGAAATTCTTAAGATGAAATGACGACGATGACCCCCTCTAAACAAATGACGAGTTTAAAATTGAAGGGTATTTTGATCATTTTGGATAAGGGGTTGTAGAGTGGGGTTATCCTTAACTCAGTGGGAGAGTTAGGGAATGTAGAGCATAAGACATGTATGTGAAATAGGAGTTAATTAGTTGTTAAAGGAGAGGAGGGGTGTGGGGTTGGACCCACTAAATTTCGGCTAGGCTTATCCATTTATTTGTGTGTGCGCGCGCGCGCGCATGTGTGTGTTGGGGGGGGGGGTGGGGGGGGGGGGTGGGCTTTGTAAAGTTGATGAAGCAAGCATGAGGTGGATTGTGGGGCCACGCCACGCCACGTGAGCTGATAGCAACAGTAGTGAATGTTGGAAAGAGAGAGTTTACTGATGGGAAGTTGATAAGGATCGTCGAGAGGTCGTCGAGTGATTGCCGAGGAAGTCGATGACGAAGACGAAAGGAAACAGCAGCAGAAGAAAGCAGCAGCAGCAGAACAGGCTCAGCGGTCGACCGGCCCGGTCGACCGCATGTGCACAGCATGCACAGGGTCAGAGAGCGGTCGACCGAAAAGCCTGACTGTAAGTACCCAACTCTCTGTTGGGCACCCGGTCGACCAGCCGGTCGACCGATGGAAGGGTCGGTCGACAGGGCGGTCGACCGACAAGCGGGTGCGGGCTGCGAGTGCAGATTTGAAAATCTGTTTGTATTTAAGGGGTTGGCTGTTTTCTAGGGTTTGAATCTTGTAGAAGATCCTAGAGAAGAAAAAGGCTGGAGCTCTCTTGCATTCAAAGAGGCTGCTAGCCATTGTAATCTTCTTCCATAGCAATTAAATCTCTCTCTGATTGCCCCGAGGACGTAGGCGTTGAGGCCGAACCTCGTTAGATTGCTTGTTTGCGTGTGTTCTTTTCTCTGATGATTGTTTTGTACTGTTGGGTGTTCTTTGTGATTGGAGTTTTGTGAGATCCTCTTGGGGTTGTTGTCACCGAGGCACAACAAGTGGTATCAGAGCTTCCAGGTTGCGCTTGGGATTTGCTCGAGATCTGATCCGGTGGAGATCGTGTGTCGATCTCAGATCAGAGGTATTGGTGTTTGAGGAGATCGTGTGTCGATCTCAGAAGGTCGCAAGGAGGGCTCGTTGAATCTGTGGTGGAGTAGATCCGGTGAGAAACTCAATCTAGGGTTTCAAGGGACAGGTAAAAATCCAATTTTTTATCTGAGTAGAGATCTATTTCCAGTTGGTTATTCTTCCGCATAGATAGAGGATCAGAAATCTCAATGGCAGAGGAAAGTACTTCGGTTAAGACCATGCATCCTCATCCGAGGATCGACGTGGTGAAGTTCAATGGTACAAATAACTTTGGGATGTGGAGATGTGAGGTTATGGATGCGTTGAATGCATCGAACCTCGAGGACACTCTCCTACTGGAGAAGAAGAGGAACACGACCACAGAAGAAGAGTGGGCAAAGATGAACAGGTCGGCATGTGGCTTGATACGTTCATGTTTGTCGCAAGACATAAAATACCTTGCACAACATGAGACGTCGGCGAAGAAACTGTGGGAAACCCTTGCGAAGAAATACCTGACGAAGAGTGTTGAGTCCAGGTTGCAGCTTAAGAGTAAGCTGTATCAGTTTCGGATGAAGAAGGGGAGCACAGTGAATGAGCACATCAACCTTTATATGAAGCTTCTTACAGACTTAGTAAACGTGGATGTCACGATAGATGAGGAAGATAAGGCGATCATCTTTCTGAACTCACTCCCGGCGGAGGAGTATGAGACATTCACTCTGACCTTCATCAATGGAAGGCAGACCTTGGATTATGATGAGGTGTCGTCTGCACTGACTAGTTATGAGATGAGGAAGAAGGAGAGACATCCTTCTAGGTCAAGCTCATCGGTGGAGGCACTGGAAGTAAGAGGCAGAAGTTCATCGAGGAAGGGCAAGGAGGTTAGAGGAAGATCTAAATCCAGGCCGGGTTTTAGAAATCTGAAGAGGAATCAGTGTGCCTTGTGCAAGGAATTAGGACACTGGAAAGCAGAATGCCCGAAGGCCAAAGGTAAGAAGGTGGAGTCAAAGACCGAGGCGAATCTCGCACAGGCGGATGAATCGGATGATGACTCTTCAGTGTTCTCTCTCTCTCTCGGTTACTACCCCTACTATTAGTAACTCAGATAGTGCTGAGTGGATCTTGGATAGCGGAGCCACCTATCATGTATGCCCGAACAGGGCCTGGTTTTCTAGCTTTGAGAAGCTGGATGGATGTTACACGGTCATGGGGGATGACCATCCGTGTAATATAGAAGGGATAGGTACAGTTCGCATCAAGATGGATGATGGGATAGTTCGAGAGTTGAAGGAGGTGAGGTATGTACCTCAGCTCAAAAGGAATCTTATCTCAGTTGGCACTTTGGAAGCATCAGGCATGGTGATATCTGTTCGAGATGGCGATCTCAGGATAATCAAGGGCTCGATGGTGGTGATGAAGGGCGTCCGCCAAGGCAACCTCTACTACTTGAAGGGTAGTACGATGACAGGTCAGGTGGAGACTTCGAGTTCCTCAGATGATGGTGGCCCGGAGGTCTGGCAGGGAAAGGTCGGACAGGAAGAAGAAGAATCTTTGCGAGCTCCTGCAAAGAAGGAAATGGAAGGTGCTGCTACCTGCAATTTGGAAGGTGGACACAGCGTTCTGGACAAGAAGAAGGTGAGATTCAGCACCAGTACTCACCGTAATGAAGGTCTTCTTGATTGTGTTCACGTGTGCATATGGGGACCTGCTAAGACGGCATCGCTTGGAGGTCACAGGTACTTTGTCTCATTTATTGATGATTCATCTAGGCAGGTTTGGATATATCCCATGAGACAAAGGGGTGAAGCCCTAAATGTGTTGGTGAAGTGGAGAGGAAGAATGGAGAGGCAGATAGGTAGGAAGATAAAGGAGCTTCATATTGGTAATGTTGGAAAGGACATGTACCAGTTCCTACAATTTAGCCAGAACACAGGTATTGTTACTCACTTCACAACAGGTACAAATGGGTTGGTTAAAGATGTAGTCTGTCCCTTGCTGGAGGAGGTTCAGAGGTTGTTGTCTAATGCAGGATTAGACAGGTCGTTTTGGGCTGAGGCGACTGAATATGCTAGCCATCTCATGAACAGATCGACTGCGATAGGAGGTAAAGCTCCATTGGATATTTGGTCTGGGGAAGCTGCTCAAGATCATTGTTTGCTGCGGGAGTTTGGAAGTCCGACCTACTTCAGTGCAAAAAATGGCAAGGTGAATCCGCGAGTAAAGAGGTTTGTCTATTTGGGCGTCAAAAGAAACAGTTACAGGTTGTGGGACCTCGAAGACAAGAAGATCGTGATGAGCAGGAATGTCACTTTTGGAGAGACTTCAGTGTTGAAGTCCATCGTCTCTCAGCAGGTGTAGAGGACGAAGACCAAGGAAGGATCGCAGCGGGTGGAGGTTGATGCTACTCCATCATCTCCAGTTGGTTCGGCATTAGAGGAGATTTCACTGGATGTGACACCGGGTGGAGATCATGATACCAAGGTTGATGCTGAACAGGTTGAAGGCATTGTTGAGGATGTCGAGTTATTTGCAGCTATTGGAACCAAGGTGAAACCACGCTTGTGGGGAAAGAAGCATGAATCTCAAGCTTGTGATCGTGACAAGCTGAAGTTGAAGGCCGTTGTCCTCCATGATGGTCGGGAAGAGGTTCATATGACTCGGTCAGACAGGTTCACTGCTGCAAATAGAGGTGCAAGTGCTTGAGCTTGATGAAGCTCATCTTAAATGAACTACGATTGGCTTGATCCTTTTGGGCAAAGGTACGTAGGCAGCCGTAAAGGCGCAGCCATTTGGTGATGCAACTCTTATGGAGCTATTTGGGTTCTCGAGAAGCTGTTTGGATCTTCACATAGAGGTGAAGAGGTGTGGCCGTTTGGCGCTTCACGTAGAGGTGGAGAGGCTTCACGTAGACGTGAAGCGTTGTGGCCAGTTGGACTTCACGGAGAAGTGAGGTGTCGTGGTCTCGATGAACAGGTGATCTTCCGGTGAGAAGATGTTGAGCTTGCATAAGGAGTGGTGTGCATCCAGTTGAAGCCGATGCTGTATGGTGTGCTCTACACAGACTTGGTGGACCGTCAGTGGAAGACAGGTAGACTAGATAGAGCTAGTCAGTTGGAGAGTCAGTGTTGGCTCATGAGAAGTCTTCGTGAGGTCATGAAGTTGTGGAGTAGAAGCCATGTTGGTAATCAGCATGTATGAAAATTCTCCTAAGGTGAAGTGCAGGGAAGGCATGTACGATGTTTTCCAGTGGATAGCTGAGCTAAAGATTTCGCCGAGATCGTGTGTCGATTTCGTCCGGTGCGCGCAAGCCGAGATCGTGTGTCGATTTCGCCGAGATCGTGTGTCGATTTCGCCAGGTGATAGACTGGGGTTCGTTGGAGATCGGCTCAGATTTTTTAGGAAAAATCTTCGCCGAGGTGGAGAATTGTTGGAAAGAGAGAGTTTACTGATGGGAAGTTGATAAGGATCGTCGAGGGGTCGTCGAGTGATTCCCGAGGAAGTCGACGACGAAGACAAAAGGAAACAGCAGCAGAAGAAAGCAGCAGCAGCAGAACAGGCTCAGCGGTCGACCGGCCCGGTCGACCGCGTGTGCACAGCGTGCACAGGGTCAGAGAGCGGTCGACCGCCCGGTCGACCAAAAAGCCTGACTGTAAGTACCCAACTCTCTGTTGGGCACCCGGTCGACCGGCCGGTCGACCGATGGAAGGGTCGGTCGACCGGGCGGTCGACCGGCAAGCGGGTGCAGGCTGCGAGTGCAGATTTGAAAATCTGTTTGTATTTAAGGGGTTGGCTGTTTTCTAGGGTTTGAATCTTGTAGAAGATCCTAGAGAAGAAAAAGGCTGGAGCTCTCTTGCATTCAAAGAGGCTGCTAGCCATTTTAATCTTCTTCCATAGCAATTAAATCTCTCTCTGATTGCCTCGAGGACGTAGGCGTTGAGGCCGAACCTCGTTAGATTGTTTGTTTGCGTGTGTTCTTTTCTCCGGTGATTGTTTTGTACTGTTGGGTGTTCTTTGTGATTGGAGTTTTGTGAGATCCTCTTGAGGTTGTTGTCACCGAGGCACAACAGTGAACACAGAAATTTTATTCAAGGTGGTGAAAAGATAATATAAAAAATAATTCACTAAAAATAATATATTATATTAAATTTAAATATTTAAACTAATAATGTAATACAACTAATTATAATATTTTTTTTCTATTTTTAAAATTTTAAAAATGTAACATAAATTTTTTAACATTAACACTTTTAAATATATCTCTTTTAATATAATGTCATAAATTTATCAATCACGTGATATCAAAGTAAAATCTTGATAAAATTCATATCAGAAAATAGTCTTTGAACAGTAACAATTACGACAGTAAATAGACCACTGAATAGACTTACATTAATATTTTACAATCATTTTCTGATTCAAACCATCAACATTGATTACTTCAAAAAATAAAATGTTGAAGAGTCTGAGCATGAATTTCTGTATCCCGTCCCCTCTCTTTCTGAGTAAAGTGTGAGCATCTCCCTTTGACAAACTAGCAGCCAGTCAGTGGAGGGCAAAATAGCACACGGGCACTTGTGTTTCGAATTTCCAGTGATGAGACTCTGACCTGATTCTTGTTTTAATTTGTTTTGTTTTCTAGTGTTTACATCTTGTCAGTTGTAACACACAACAATTAGGTTGAGGAAATCCCTGCATTTGGAATGAATGACTGCCGTCTGTCCATTCTAATCCTAGCTTTAGAGCCATACATAAAGGGCACATTTTCCTAGATACAAGTTAACCTTTTTTTTTTTTAAGAATATTTTTTACTATTATAAAACACACTTCCCGAGCTCTCAGGCGACGATTTATACACCTAAGAAGTTATTAGAAGTAAGCTCAAGTGGGACTAATATTAGCTTTTTTTTTTTATTTTTTTCCTCTTATCATATTATATTTACAGTCTATACTGAAAATTTTATTACATTTACACTCATACTGAAAAAATATTTTACATCTACCGTCGGCTGACAGAGTTGACAAAGCTTTCTTTATTTTTTTAATTTTCCCTCTCCCATTGCTACCCATTGATGGTTTTAAATCGGTAAAAGATTGGTAAAGTGTTCAGTCCAATCGATTTTTCATTACAGTGCGGATGACACATCATTATGAGAATAGATCTATCATATTCTTTTGCGAGGATATGAAACATTCTTTGATTTCTTATTATTTTTCTTATATGTGGATGAAATTAAATTTCTATTTACGAGCTAGCTTTTCCATAAAGAAGAACAGAAATACTCAGACATAAGTGTTGTTCTCATCACACATCAATTATTAGACACAAATTTTCTTGAATATTTTCATTGTGAAACGATAAGTACTAAAAAATTCCACACCATTTATTCAGAAGAGCAATATCTTGATCATCTCAAAGCTCTTTCATTTTGAAGTAAGAAATAGCAACAAACTCCACTACTTGATGCCAACCAAGCAATCCCTCGTGGGTGTGTTCTTGATAGGCTTGAATCGATTAGAGTTTCAAGTTCTTTACAGTCTCAAGTTTCAATTTTATCACGAACAGACATTTCATTTTCCGATGTCGATCACTGAGCAGGCTCTCAGATTTGCTTCCCAGTGCTGCTTTTAGTACAAATCAATGGAGAAGGATTTAACTAGAAAGGGAAAAACACCAAGCAAACCGTGTTTATGTTCAGGGAAGCAAGCAGTGGCATGTTGGTGCCATTAACTATAAACTAATAAATAGACATTGACTTTCATCTATTATTCATGTGTCACATTTCTCCTTCTCTCATGCTGGGACCGCATTGTACAATAAAAACCGAATTTAAAACTCAGAACAAGCTTGACTACTTGAACAAGCTGACCATTTCCAAAAAAAAAAAAAACATGTCAGTGAGAAACGGCTTCAATTTCGGTTCATTTGTGAGTCACATACACATATTATAAAAAAGCAAATCTAGCGTTGACACGTGAATAGGATGTAAGAAAGAGTCTAAAGATTTTAAAACTCTGTAACTCTAAAGTCTGACATCTAATTCAGGTATCAACACAAGATTGATTATCTTATAATATGTATGTGTAACTCACACACATGAATCGAACCGAAAGTGGTCGGGGCTTACACAAATCAATCACGAGTTAATAGTTGGATGTGGTTTTGATTTTGGAGAGAAAACTTGAGTTTCCCTCAATTTTAGCTTTGGTTTTAGCACATTAGATAGGAGATGGGAGGTTGAGTAGTATATATACTAACTCCTCTCATGCTCATTGTTGTCCATGCTATACTCCGCACACACGCACACACACGCCGAATCGAATTAGGCCGGTGAAAGTACACCTAGAAGGGGTGAATAGGTGTAGTGCTAATCTAATGACAAATGATGTGGAATTTAAAACTAATTGCTAACACTAAGTGTAATCAAGAGTGAGTCCAAATTCTCCGTGAAGGGTTCTGAAACTACTCCTCATGATTCCTCTGAATTATGAGTTGAGGTGCTTTAAAAACTCTCTTGATTCAACACAAGTGTGGACACACAAACAATATCTAGCATGTATATGAATACGAACAAAGTATAGCAATACAAGATATAAGAGAGATGAGAGTTGAGAGATAAAAGATCAAACGCAAACACCGGGATATGTTCGAGTCACTGCTATACGTCCCCACCTTCACACAGAAGAATTTTCACTGTGTCTACACAGGACCTTTCACGTGTGAGAAATCTGACCGTTGGTCGGTCGACCAGGTCATTTTTGACCTGTTCTTAACCCCAACGGTTATATTCTGGATCCCCTATAAATTGGGCCCCTTGATTTAGAAAAAATTTCAAGAGCAAAAATTCTCCACTTCTAAAGTGTTTTTTAGCGTGTTTTAAAAAAAGTTTTTGAGCCAAAAATTCTTAGCTTTATTTTGTTTTCAAAATTTTAAAAAATCAAAGAAAATCAAGATTTGGGAATTTTAGTTTTTTTTCTTTCAATTTCATATCTATCTAGAAGTTTTTTTCAAGTATTTTTTTTGTCGGTCGACCGCCCAGTCGATCGAGACCAGAACCAGAGAGTACCCTCTCTGATCGGTCGACCGACCGAATGGCCAAGGTCTGTGCACATCAGTCGACCATCCGGTCGACAGAGCCACTGGATCGGTCGCTCGACCGCCAGGCAGCCCAGAACATGAATTTAGGGTTGAAATTCTTGGTTTTTAAAACACCTATAAATTCTTATAAAATCACATAAAATTCACAAAAATAAGTTCATGTTTTATGTTCTGCTAAGTTAACTTAATAGGACACTGTCACAGTGTAATATAACAGTGTGACCTTGGTCGCAATGTTTTATGTTCTGCTAAGTTAGCTTAATAGGACACTGCGACCCCGGTCGCAGTATGATGAAACAAAGGACCTCATTGGTTAATTATTTGGTTTAATTATAAAATTGCTACCACTGTTGCAGTGTAATATATCAGTGCGACCTTGGTCGGAGTGTTTTATAGTTTATTAAAGACTATTGCGACTAAGGTCGCAAACTTTTTTCTTTTCAAATTGTATTTAAAAGTACTGTGACCTTGATTTTTATACTAATGTTGTTAATGTTTCTGCATCTATAGGTAAGTAAGAACTGAAGGTTCGTCATATGAGATCGAGCCCAAAGCCTATGTGCGAATTCATAAGAAAATTCAAAAAGCACATTCAAGCCGATTCTGTCAATGCGATGAAGAAGACCCCGTTTGGTCCAATTTTTGTGGCCTTCTACAATGAGGAGTTTTGTGCTGAAAAGGACCTAAAATCAAATATAAGTGTGTTAAAAATTGTAGACCAGTATGATAGGGATACAAGGACCTTTCTAATTGGGGGCAAACAAATTGAGTTAACAATAGAGGATGTTGCGCTTACTTTTAGTCTGCCTATCAATGAGGCCAATTTTATTATAAATAAGACATGTACAATGAAGGACAGGGGGTTATAAAATATTATTTCCCTAATATAAAGAAGATCACGAAAGTATCCATTGAAGAAGCTTTGGATGATCTTCTGGTCAAGAAAAGAAGGAGGACTGAATTAGATGTGACCAAGGATGAACAGCTTGAGCATCAACGAAATTGATTATAATGCTTCTGCTATTTTTAATCGATGTGTCTGGTGAGAGTAAAAGTGATGAACCTTATCCGGGCTTGATAATTCATGTGAATGAAAATCAACAAGGTGACAACCCAAAATCTTCGGTCTAATAATAAACGAAGACGCACATGCATCTCAGCACGACACGCAACTCTAGTGTCAATTTGACGGTTGACTGTAAGTCCATCTTGTCTTTTATCACACAACTTCTTCACACCCTCCTTGTTGCAACAAAATTTTCTGCAAATTACTTCATGAGGAGGCCTCCGTGACTTATCTATTCCTTTTCTTCTCACGTCAAAACCTCTGTTCCTTGCATAAGAATTGTAGAAGTTGTATGCTTCATCGTCTGTGGAAAACTGTTTTCCTAAAAAAATAACTGAACATTCAGACATTTCTCCATGTGAATTCAGATCCTACAAAACAAATTGTTAAACTAAATAAAAATAAATAATTGAAAATCACACGTCTAAACTATAATAAATAAAATTGCGACTAAGATCGCAGATATAAAGATAGATGTAACTTTTGAATAAAAGACTGCGACCGTAGTCGCAGTTCTACGTATGGCCAGATTTTTTTAAAAAATATGAATAATAACTGAGAAAATTTGTCATTAATATACACTGCGACCTTAAGTCACAGTTCTTAAAATTTAGTGTAAAAAAGAAATAATTCAAAATCACACGTTTGAACTATAATAAATAGGACTGCGACTAAGGTCGCAGTTGTAAAGATAGATTTGACCACTGGAAAAATGGTTTTAATACATACTGCGACAGTAGTCACAGTTCTTACAATTTAGTGTATTAAATTAATAACTACGACTGAGATCGCAGTTAACTAAACTGTGACATTGTTACTGGAAAAAAAAATTTAGTAAAAGTGATTTATATTGTTCTGTAAAACGAAATCTAGGTCGCAGTTCCATATACGTTACACAAAACTTTTTACATATAAGAAATTGCGGGGAAAAAAGATAAAATAAAAACCTCTTGATCAGCATCCAAAGATCTGAACCCTTCAATACTTTCAATATTCTGTGAGAAAGTTGAACCAAATGATATATGGTTCATATTTAGATTGGGAGATAGAGATCAGGGACGACAGCGACCTGAATTGGCAGGAGAAGTGTCCTGCTCCGCCGTCGACATTAAAATAGAAAAGGAGATTTAGGTCTGCAAAGTAAAAAAGAAAAAAAGCCTGATCCGGATATCGTTATTTTTAGAAAAAAGCCTTTATGGCAGGAAAAGGAAAACCTAAATCTGAAAACGCGCGAAAAACAAAATAGGGGAAAATAATAATAAACAATAGCGAGACAAGTACCTTTTACCGAGAGGCATTTAGTAATTTCACTTATTCCAATAGGCGGCCGCAACTTATTGGTGTGGCAAATAATGTGTCACGTCACCACAGGCTGAGAGAAACTCTCAGCTGTCGGCTGATATACATATTTCTGTGTGTGTAGAGAGAGAGAGAGACTTGTATTGTTCCGAAAGGATTCGAGCTCGAATCCTTCTCACTCAAATACAACCACACATCATTCGAATACAAGATCCATTATATTGAAGTTGATATATATTATTTAAAGTGACTAAAAATCAAAAATCAAATGTTTTGAATATTTTTTGCCCACCCATCAAGTGGCGCAAAATAGACGGTCGAAAGTAGTGAGTTAGTTAGATCTATGTCTTTAGACATACAAATTCTCGATTTGACTATTTGATCATGATCTAATCATTTATAAAAAAAAATCCTACAAATCAATTTTTGTTAGGTTTCAAATGTTTTACACTGTTAACTAACCTACTCACTATTTAGGCCCTTCGTTTTTCCCTACTTGATGTTGACCATGCATCAACGGAGTGGATCTTGTATTTAAATGATGTTGGTATTTGATTGGGAAGGATTCCGGCTCAAATCCTTCACAAGTCTCTCTCTCTCTCTCTCTCTCTCTCTATATATATATATATATATATATATATATATATATATATATATTGCGGTGAGTGTAATAGATTTTTGTAATATTAAATAAATATAGGATAGTTTATGTTATTTTGTCGTCTCCTATTTTTATAGTATTGTATTCTTTCTATCATATAAATAAAAGATCACACCTTTCATTAAGGATGTACGATCTTCTCTTCATCTCAACAGATTCAATCCTGCAGATAGACCACGGCCGTACGCCTGTGTTATCAGGAAGGCCCAAAGTCACATCCGTCCATGTCGCCTGAAAGCCATCCATCCATGTCCACTCCCCAGTCCCTCAACCTGTCCAAGGCCGTAGCGCACCCACTTCTCATCCAACAAGATGAAGAAGTAGCAAGACATTCTTGTATTTATTATTGAGAATGTGACTCTTCCATTTATGCCATTTTCACCACCTTATAGCTCATACCACCCTAAAATCAGGTTGAATTTGACAAATCTCCAGGAATCCAGAGAGATCGGAAGGTGCCAGGAAAACCCGGGCATACTAAGGAAATGAAGAAGTGTACTCGCAAAGTTTGGCAAGAGGTGTTTTACTGGCTCTGGGCTTGACAAAAAAATATTGGGCAAGTATTTTATGACTTTCTGCAAGCTTTCAAATTTTACGATCACTTGTTCAAAGAAAATGACAGCCTTAATTCTTGGAAATCTTTTGCGTGCCCAAAGGTGCTGTCTTAGGTCTAAAGCCTCATCGATCTTGCAGTCATCAAGATTATTGTTTTTCCCTTTTTTTTTTTTTTTAGACAGTAGTGGTCATCAAGAGTATTTGACAGGAGACGAATACTAAGAAATCTCATCTTTAAGTTCATCACTCAAAGAAGAGTTTGATAATCTCTCCCTTGGGTATCTCACCTGGAGCACACTGGCTACAAATGCTCAAACAAGAATTTTTATAATCATCAACTGCAGAAAACAATAGCAGTCCTGGCCTTATATAGGCCAACATCACAGGAAGTTTTCCACCACAACTAATGTGGGATTAAAACAACTAAAATAAGCAATAAAATTAAACAACTAAAATAGCTTAAGGAAAACAACTAGATGTCTTCATCATTCCCCCAGGATTGGGAAAAAAATACTCGATCCCGTCAAGTGTAAATCTCTCCGGCTCTCAATCGAGCCATGGTGGTGGACTTAGACCCAGCAGATGTTCATCAAGACTCAACCAAGGCAGTGGGGGAACAGACTTCTGTGACATATCTGTTTAGGCGATAGTAGATGCAGAGCAAGTCGATTCCTCTCAACTGAGAGTCAGGCTGATAGTTGGATCCCATAGGAGATCCAACTTACCGATAATGGAAACAATCCTTCTTAGAATCTTATAGAAATCTGTACACTGACTGTGTATCGTTCTCACAATCTCAGAGTGAATTATACCCATCACTTCATTCACAACTGTAAATTCATGCAAGATACTATGTGAAAATGTAACAATTTTATAGTCATCATTACAAATTGCAATCTTTCTTGTGGTTTCATCATATGCAACAGGCAAATACAATACAATTGATTCACTAGGTTCATCCTCTGAAACAGTGTTATCATCTGGCATGGGTGTACTAGACTCAACTAAGGCATCCACATCGCTAATATTTTCATAAGACATATAACTCTCATCAGTGGTGGAACCAGGATTTCAAAGATGGGGGGGCACGAAACAAAGGTCGGGTCCGCAGTACACAATACCAATCGCGTGTGAAGCGACCTGCTGTCACCGCGCTCTCCGACCGCAATAGAATCTTGACCAGTACTTGCTTCATAGCCCCATTCTTTCCGTTGACCTCCCACCTCAACACTTTGACCGTACCGTCTGCGGATCCAGTGAAAACGAGCCCGTCGAGTCCGATGGCCACCAAATTGACCGCGTTGTTATGGGCGCTCATCGATTCGAGTCACTTGGAGTCTGAAATTCTCCATGCTTTCATAGTCTTGTCCCACGAGCCTGAATAGAGGAGGCCCGCTTCCTCGTCGGGCTGAGGCAGGACACGATGTCGAAATGTCGCAGCCAGACAGTGTTGTGGTGTATGTGCATTCCGACGTAGTTCGAGGGGTTGATAGAGCTCTTAAGGAAATCTTTTAGCCTCGGGAGAGTCCCGACGCCCTTGCACACTGTTGGGTCCTTAGGCAACATCTTCCATGTGCGAATTTTGTCGTCTTAGTGACCAGTGAAGATTCTCTCGCCGGAAATGATGATTGCCTTCACAAGACCGCTGGCGGACTTGAACCCGGAGAACTCTGTGCGGTGCTTCCACACGCGAATGTTCTTGCTATCAGTTTCAGTGTTTAAAAGATCGTCGAAGGCAACGACAGAACAGAGACAAACCTCCTTGCAGATCAAGGATTCAATGAGCTCGGTCGAGGGCTCGTCGGAGAGAGGGGCGACGAGGCGGTGTTGTGAGTCCACGGGGACTTGACGAAGGGCAAGTCGCAGCGTTCCAAGGAGACATGTTATAAGGGGAGACTATCTCCATCAGGTCATGCTCGGCTGGATTCGACCTCGGCGACGGGCCCGGGGGCACAAATTAAAGGCCTAACGGGCTTTTCCAGCAGGGTGCAGGCACGTGCCCCCTAGCCCCTTCGGCTCCGCCACTAACTCTCATCAATATCGGTGCACCGGGATTGACTAGAGGCTTCTCAACAACACTAGAAATCTTAGAAGGAACGTGGACATGCTCAACAACCTTCCAATCGTCAACATCATTACTAGATACAATATTAACATGTCAACTCTCTAAGGGTACTGGTAATCAAAGTGTCCATATTTCTCACATTTAGAACATTGTTCCCAGGAGGAGTACTGGTAATCATAGTGTCCATATTCTCACGTTTAGAACACTGCCTAGGCTTTGGTATTGACTATCCCCTTGAAAGTCAAGTCTATCTTTAGGGCAAAATCAAAGACATCTTCAACGGAGTCTACACTATAGGAGCTAGTGATTATAGCATGCCTAATGTTAGACCTTAAACCTGAAACAAACCTGGTTATGGTCTGGGAATGGTTCTCTCTCACATCATAACGATGGGTTAAGTCCTTAAATCTAGCTGTGTACTCTCTAACGAACAAATCATCTTATTGATGGTTGTATAACTGGTCTAATTTTATTCTCTCTCGAAGTTGCCTAATCATATGGTCAAGGTTATCTAGATTATTCATTTTGGATTTCGCGTTAGGACACATGCATCAATCTAGACACAAATGCAATAAACAATCAAGCAGATGCAGTGAAAATCTTAGACCCAAATAAAACTGAATGAATGCATTAATTGAGAAAAGAAAATTAAAATACCTTAAGGTTCAGCATCTAAATGCAATGAATGCAATCCTACCAGTGATCAAGATAACACACAATGATGTAAACTAGATAAAAGCAAACTACAAATCATCCATAAACTGCAGCAGCCCACTAGTATAGCAAGTAATTAGCAATTGATAAATCAGATCAAGACAGATTTCACCTGAGGAAGTGAGTCATTCACGTCCCATGCAAGATTCTTCTAGGTTCCCTTGAAGAAATGACCACCACCGATAGATGAAAATCATGCATGAGGTCTTAGAATAGCAATAGTATGATCTGGGAGTGAACTGCCTCGAAAACGGCACGAATCAAGCACAAATCGAACTTGAAACGGGCTCCAAATCTCCAAATAACCCTCAACGGGTCTTAGCTTTTTCATCGGTCAGGTCTGATTCTCTGTTGACCCAGCTGTGATTGGAACCAGATATGTGAGTTCGGGTTTAAAAACTCAAACCCACACCCCCACCCCCCCCCCAAAAAAAAAAAAAAAAAACTTTCCTCCTCTCAATCTTTGGCAGAGGAGATGAAGGCTCCATCTCCGATCTCTGGCAGAGGAGATGAAGGCGCAGTGCTCGAGCAGGGAAACAGACACAGCTGCTGAAGTCAGCAACGAGGAGTTGCAAGCAAGTGATGCTGGAGGGAGATGACAGAGGAGATGGACGGAGGAGACCATGCCCTGGAGGTTGAAGGCGAAGGCGGGGGGGGGGGGGGGGGGGAGCTCGACCTCGACGGCGATGTCTTCGGGGCTGTGATCTCGTCGAATCTAAGCAGCGAGGCCACAAGGAGTTGTGGAGTTTTGGTGATGTGTGATGGAGGTCGAAGGTGTCAGAGATGGTCGACGACAAAGACGAAGGAAGAAGGCACCGGTGGTGATGAAGATAACGACGGCAGTAACAACAGGAGACGGATCTGGATGAGAACGATGAAGACGAAGGCAGCAGAGGGAGGTGGCAGTGTTGTCGGCGTAAAGAACATGTGGCAACGCTGTCGATCGAGGTTGTTGTTGAAGCCTTGATCGGATATGAACGAGGGAGGTAGTGGAGATGAACCTTGCGAAGACAGGGAAGTGGGTTGTTGGCGATGATGGTAGCGGTGAGTGGCGCTGCTGTCGACGACGATGGGGGGAAGCCAGCGAGGACAAGGCGGATGGTGATCGAAAGATGAGGGCAGGATGTGGACGCCGACGGGACGCTGGCGGCAGCGTCCCGTTGGCGAACGAAGTTAGCAAAGTCAGAGGCGAGGTCGACGATGATGGGCGCTACGAGTGGTGGCAGCGGGCTAGGGCCTCGTCAAAGATGACGCTTTTCATGATGAAGACGATAAACATGAGCGGTTACTGTTCACAGAACAGTAAAATGTTTTGATTTTTTTATTTTTTGGACAAATAGTGGAGAGATTTAACCCCCAAATCCTTGATGTGCGTATCACAGTATCAGTGCTCGATACGGCGTACAAAGTTGGTGTGACCTTTGTAGTAGTCAGATTGAGCCGATTTCAGTTTTAGATATTATTTTTCAATATTTTAGATTTTTTAAAGTTTTCTAGCATTTTTCTAAATTATTTTGAAAAATCTCCGAAGTCAGTGTCGACTGATACCGATAATCGACTCTACGATTTTTAATTCACAAACAGCGTTAAGTTTTTGGAACCTGTGTTCACATGGTGTCTTAGAATCATATTTTCTATATTAGAATATTTTTGGAGATTTTTCTAAATTTACCAAAAATCGGGTCAAACCGGTGTCGACCAATGTCGACGAAATGTTCCAGGATTTTTAACTTGCAAAGCAGACTGAATTTTTTAAATCCGATTTCACATAGCTCCTCAGCGTAATATTTGCTATTTTACAGAATTTTTGGGAACCATTCGGGACTAGTCACATTTTTATCAAATTAAATAATATTAAATTATCGTATTTACTCTTCTTTCTTTTTTTTCCCCACCAATAATTTCTTTTTCTCCCCCCCCAAAAGCCAACGCCCCAACAACCCAGCACCTCTCTCCACCACCTTTACTCTTTCTTCTCTCCCCCCTTATAAAATTCTCTCTCCCTCCATCTATTTACCCTTTCTAACAATCTCTCTCACTTCACCTCACTTCACCCTCTCTCTCTCTCTCTGTCCCTGTGTGTGTGTGCCACCGCCGCCGGTGAGGCCATGCCTAGCCTAGCCGCCACCCGTCTTCCCTTTTGCTCCTCTCCTTCTTCTTCTTCTTCCAACTCTTCTCCTCCTCCTCTCTCTCTGACCACCGCCAGCGGCTAAGCCTCCATCGCCGCCGACCACTGCTGTTGTATGTTTTTGGGTTCGGGTGTGAACCTGAACCTATTAACCTCCTTGGTTTGGTTTGAATATAAACCCACCCGCTAACAACCAAATAACCCATCACTTATCTTAATGGGTTCGGGTTGTGGATCTAAACCCGACCCAATAAGCAATCCAAACCCGCATCCAAAATCATATAAGGTAAAATTTCATATAAGTCCCTGTTAAATTATACTTATTGCATTCTATTTCTTATTAATTACATATTTAACCCCTTTACTTGGTTTCTAGCATTCGGGCGATATCTGGAGCATCCAGAGTCTGATTTGGACGATTTTGGAACCTTTGTGATCGTGGGAAAGAGAGCTACATTCCCATGACCATTTTGTAGTGTTTTTCTATTATAAATTATAATTTTTCATGTTTAATAAATTGATCGATTGTTTTATTTAATAAATCGTGATTATAGGTAAATCACTGTAAATATTAATTAATAACTTGTATTTATCGGGAAATCATTGTAATAAGAATAAGCATAATGTTTTATTAAACATGCTCGATAAAATAATAATTTGTTTCATGATTTAATATAAAATATAGGTGATTATATTAGACGGTCAATTAAATGAATTTCAGATTAATAAATACTATAATAATTATTTAAATGGTTGTAAAGAGTTTGAAAATAGGAACTCATAAATAATTCACTTATGATATTGATCATAATCATAATAATAATCATAAATACTGATAATTGTATATATAGATACATCTCTTTCATATGTTCTTGTTACATTTATCACACGGGACATTGTCATTTCAGGTACATCTATCATAGTTACACAGATACTGTTACATGTACACTGATACATGAATACTCTATCATATATACACTATTACTGTTATATGGATACTCGACACCGTTATTTCATGTACTAGTATCATTATTATACAGACACTATTATTTCATGTTCATGACCACTAATACATGGATACTCGACACCATCATTTCACGTGCCAGTATCATCGTTCCACGAATACTCTTTGTACTCTGGACACTATCATTATTTCATGTACTGTAACACTATTGCGCTATCACTATTCTGACACGTATTAGTAACAACATTACATGGATACTCTAGAACAAGGGGCACAGTTATCGCACGTGGATACATATTTTACTGAACATTGTTATTACATGTACTTGTGGACATATGACACAGATCCTGTATTGCACCGATATTTTTATTATAATCATATCTCATTGTTACATGGACTCGCCTGTATGTATGCGATGAATGTCTTTGTATTTCTGTTGCTTCATATTACATGAATTATTGTTACATAGGTATTCCTATATTCCTGTAATCCCATTACATGACTATTTTCCGATACTGATATCAATACATACTGTTACTGGACATGTTACCTATTGATACCCGATGTGTGGTGGGGGCTACCTCTTACATCCTACATCCCCTGTTTCCTGTTATCTTATTTAATGATATCAACATAGCTCATGTCCAGTTATCGTGTTACATGTATCATGCAATGTTATTGTATTCCTGATATACTGTGTAGTTTAAATATAATAAGACAGAGACTTGACGGTTGACTAAATCTTGTGGGGTGGATGTCTGGATCCATTGTTTGTCCCACTGCAGGGGACGGGATAGTGCTGGCTACCGTCTGTTATAGCTCATGAGCTTCCGTTTCCCGTTATGTTGTTAGCTCATTGAGCTCCCGCTTCTGATTACTTGTTACAGCCTTAGCGGGTTGGCCCTGGTCTCAGCAGTCAAGAGTCTGTTTAAGGCCGTAATCTAGAGTATGCACGGGGTACACCCACCCGATTAGAGCTCCTTGACCATTGGTTTCCAATTAACATAATAAAATAGTATAAACAATAGTGACGTCAGGAACGCTTGTTATTTGGTCACTCTCTCGTTCGGATAATGGTACACGTATGCCATATCTGGATGGGTTCGTCTGGAGGGCGGGCTTCAGTATGAACTGCCAGTGATATGGGACACTGTAAGAGATTGATAAAAATATCAAGCGGTACTTATTGTTATTATTGTATAAATAACATGACATGTCTGATACATGTATATTACTGTTCACTTGTACTTGTTACTATTCCTAATATTTTATCCACTATCATGTCACCTGTATAACTTGTTACACTTCCTCATACTTGTTACACTTCATGTGGTGACATACTATTCTTACACGTATATTCTGCACTCCATGTAATCTATTTCATATATACTTTGTAGACACTGTTACAGCATAATCACATCACTGTAGTATGCTTATTCTGCATACTTGATATCTGCATATTTCATATCCATCACGTCACCACTATGCTACTGTATTTATTGGATTAAATAAGAAATATAAAGTAACTAAACTTGCTACATGTTACTTACGCACACTGAAGTAATTAGGAAAACTTAATACTGTATCATATCACACATATTGAGAATAATATATAGTATAACTCTATTGACAATAGTAATAAATTTCCCCAAAGTGACATACCTATTATTTGTGATAGCACAACCCGGACATATAAGCTGATATTAATTTTATAAAATTGGATGCTATTATGGTAATGACCCGATTATAACATGCTAGGCATTAATGATGTTAAAATATGACATTATATATTTCTCCCGATTGTTATTATTATATTATATCTCTGGTATTTAAACATGTATTATTATTAGTATTGTAATTGTTTTACTATAATATATATTACTCCTTTCTTCATTTTACCACTCACTAGGTCACTTTCTGACGACCATGGGTTTGCGTGCCCAGGTTGGAGATCCGAGATATAGTTGTACCATATATTTCCCAAAATTATTTTGAGACCGTCACCCTTTCCAATTATTGTGTCTATTATATTTGTTCCCTGTACTGAGGCTTAGCGTACGTACGTGAGGGTATTTTCACCCTGCGTATGTACGTCGCCGTAGCGTCTCCATATCCGTGGGATTGGGGCGTTATAATAGAGGAGGGAAAGATTTAGGGTTTAAGGAGAAAAGAACTAGGATCTTTAATTTTGTGGAAGCTAGAGTTTTGCGAAAACTTTGTGGAGTTTAGGGTTTTTGTGGAAGAAAATTTTATGGAGGGGAAAAACATGATTTAGCTCTGATATCAAAATGATAAGGGACGAACAGTAGAAAATCTCAACTTAGGGTTTATCACCAAAAAAAAGTTTTGGAATCTCTTCCTTGAGCATCTCATCCGAAGCACGCTAGCTACAATGCTCAAACCAGTGTTTTAAAATACGCGCTACGATGCACGCTTTATAGCGAAGCGCACAGACTGTGCATCGTAGCGATGCTGAAAATCGCAAATCCATCGCAGCATACACTTTCATACGCAAAGTGTACGCTGCGATGCGTGTTTCCGTAGTGAGGAAAAAGCACGCGACGTGTATTTGGGTTTTTTTCACAAAAAAAAAAAAAGAAGAAAGAAACACAAGTCAAATTTCGTCTCTCATTTAAGAATCAAGAGGGGGGAGAGAGAGAGAGAGATCAAAAGAAAAGATTAAAAAAAGACTTACCTCGAGCTAAGGCAGAGCTGCAACAACAACTCCAACCTCCGACTACTTCGACTCCAATCGGTGGCGACGAACTCAGCCAGGAAGCCCAGCGAGGTCATCAAGGCCAGATCAGGCTCCAGCGAGGTCGTCGAGGTCAGACCGGGCTCTAGCGAGGTCGTTGAGGTCAGTGAGGCTTGCTAAGGCTTCAATGAGGTCACTTCTCCTCTCCTCCTCCACTTGGAACCAGTAGCGGCAGCCCTCCGATCATCGCTCTTGATCGAGGTTGCTTTCCTCTCTCTCCTCCACATGGGCTCCGAAAATCTCTCCACAGCCCTCACCCTCGCTCTCATGTCGATCGAGAGAGATGATCTCTCTCTGAGATCAATCGAGAGAAATGATCGAGAGAGAGGAGTCTCTCGATCTCTCTCGATTTGTGGAGACATGAAAGAGGTGGAGCCCACATGAGCTAGGGCTTCTTCTGATCTTGGTGAAGCATAAGCTTCTGCTCTCGGATCAGATATCTAATCTCTAACTGCTTCACCTCCTTCCTCTGCTGAATCGGTCATTATTTTTTTGAATATTTTCTAGCATATTTATATTTTTTTGAATATATCATATTTAATTAGGAATATTTATATATTCTAGAAATTAAAAAAATTAAAAAAATTGTGGCTTACGCTTTTTGTTACGATGCTTCCGCTACGCTACACATGGGGAGCAAATGTTACGTGTTCCGCTTTCGTTTTTTAAAACATTGGCTCAAATGGCAATTTTCATAATCATCAACTGCAGAAAACAATAACAATCTTGATCTTATACCGGCCTACATCGCAGGAAGTTTTCCACCAAAAACAACTAAAATAAGCAATAAAATTACACCACTAAAATAGACTAAGGAAAACAGCTTACATGTCCCCATCAATTTTGTATTCAGATCTAGCCTTTTTCTCTCTAATGGAAAAAAAAAACGATGAAGAAGTATCAAGATAGTAGTCAATAACAAACTAGAATAACTGATGATAATTGAAAAATACAATATTTAACTAAAAAGATGGAAGCATATAACTTATCAGATATAGGGTAAACTTCATTTAGACCACCATGAGACGGCAGCGTAACATCACGTGATCAACATATTTCAGGAACCATACAGTTGGGACAGTTCAATTTGTTTGTGTTGAAAGAGAGTAGGAGGAGTTTAGAAGTACAAAGATGTACCCCATATGGATTATATACACCACCTGGCACATAGGATAACTTTCTCAATGGGTTCTTACTTTTGCTAAATAATCAAGGGATATAGTAAAAAAAAAAATTCCCCTATACTATTTTTGAACAAATTTAATTATGTTGAGAATTCAATATTTACTACATTGCACATCAAACAAAAGTGACAGTTTAACACCTGCTACTATCCTCCATATGAAATAAGTCAGGCACATGTGTGCAGAACAGGCCAAGAAGCCTTAACATAAGACATATTACACAATAAACTAGCAATACAATATGGAATTAGGTCTTAAGATATTAGAATAATACAATATAGTATAATTAAATTTATGTTTTTTAAAAACAAATACAGAATGGGTTGGAAGGTCACTTGTCTAGAATAAACCAAGGCAGAAATTTTATAATGCTTTCAGCAATTAAAGAAGTTAAGAAAGGATTTACAATGGAGAAAGATAATGCTGAGATAAGGATCCTTGACTTGGTCTTTGGGCATTTTCTAGAGGACTTGAATCCAGATCCTTTTAGTCTACTGTCATGCAGCCAGGTGCTAACATATGATATTGCTGATATGCCCATATGCTTACATATTTGTGAAGCAATTTCATAGGCCCATATGACATTAATAAAAAAAGTCCACCATTTGATGCTTACAGTTACAATTTTTTTAATTGGTGTTACCTGATTTGTGTCTAAAAGAAACAAATAATTCTCTGTTATAGCTTTTATAAGCATTGCAGGCGTACAACGCGATTGATGATGTCTTTAACAGTTAACTGTTAGTAGAACGATTCTATTAAGAAAAGATTGTTAATAACAAGATGCAGTGCTAATGCATTGCTCATAGTAGAATGTAGTACCAATGACATGCATATGGCTCACTCGACCTCAACCTAAGAGTTGTCGCTCACCGACAAAACAATCGATGGAATCACTGGGTTCACTTCTTCCTATGTTGAGCCATGGGTTCGTCTTGCGCCATATGGGCCACAAAAAGAAGCCATGACATGATATCCGTCGTCGCCTAATGCACTTAATGATCCCTTCACTGAGTTGTCTGGATTGCCACTCAAAGTCATGATCTATGCACTCATACTGAGAATTTTTTACACGAGCTGATTGGGATGGTTCTACTTACATGAGAGGGGAAGGAAAAAAACAGATGAGAATAATTTCTCCTCTGAGAAGAGCATATCCTATTACTTAAAAGGCTGAAGAGAAAGGAAGAAGAGTTGAGAGCATTTAGAGAACAATGGGAATAGTTATGAGGACTTACCTATCTGTGCTTGTGGTGGCTGCAGCCACCTTGATCCTCTATCTCTACAGTGTTATATGGTTGAGGACTGTACAGCTCCAGAGAGCTCTTAGGACGCAAGGCATTACAGGGCCTGAACCATCCTTCCTATTCGGAAACATACGTGATATGAAAAGACCTGAAGAGGAAGAAATTCCGAGGGAAGAAGGAAACGGTGAACAGTGCATGACATCTCCTCTACTTTCTTTCCATTCTTTGATCGCTGGAGAAAGATTTATGGTAATTATACCTCAACCAGTCTGAAGCGTTAAATTCTTTTACATTTTGTTCATTTTCTTTTCTTCTTTTTGAATTTAACTACCATTAAAGTCCTGTCTTGCAAAAGATTGTACATCTGTTTTGATATTTGCGAAGTGACCTTTATTTATACCATCATGTTGTGATTTTTCTTTCTCTAAACAATATGAGTTTCAAGGTTTATTGCTTTTAGGTTGTTCTCTTTGTTGTAACAAATCGGGGCTATGATACCAATTGTTACTCCCGGGATCGATGTTTGTGGAACTTGACAATATGATGATACTTGCAAAAAGAAAACTGTTGTAAAGTAAACTAGCAATACCTAGACAAAAGAATAATAAGAAATAACACGAGGATTTAACGTGGCTCGGTCCAAACTTGATCTATGTCCACGGGGAGAGAACTTAAGAGAGCTTTATTAATAAACTTGATACAAAGATATCCAACATTCCTCTTAATTCCACAAGAGTATTCACCTTTTCTTTGAATCTAGACCTACATTACAAGAGTATACCTTCTCTCTATGCACCTTCACCTTGCTCCTCCCTTTCTTGGCTTCTTTTGATCTCCTTTTACTTAAGATTAATTTACAATGTTGGATTACAACCTTTATTTATAGAATTTTACAATACAACTCCTATTTGGACTATAAGATAATCTTGGTCGTTGGATACTTGAAGAATCTTGATCAATCCTATTTGAAGTTGATCTCCTTGATCTCGAAGAATTCTAAATTCTTCAATCTTTAGAATCAAATCTTCATTGAATAGAATCTTAATCCTATTCGTACTCCTACAAGAAAAAAAACTCATAAGCGTTTGAAAGAAAACTGCTCCACCTTGATTTACTTCTTCTGCTTCAAGCCATCATTTCTCCAACTCAATTGAATTTTCTTGGACCATCATCTCTTCTTTAAAATAAAACAAACTCCTAACAATCTCCACCTTGACTTATTTTTCAAGCATTAAGATTTTGGAGACTACCTTAATTCTTTCCTTGATTGTAAACATACCGTGAAGCCTTCAACTCTTGTCCCCCTCCTCAGGGCCTTTGATGGATTTACTGCCATGACTTGGGCCATCTCGGGTCTTACCCGGATGCACCCTTTCTCCTTCCCGCAACACTTTGACTCGGTTCACGTCCCGTTGTAGTCTCCCTTGAAACTCCACCTAGCGATGAGCTCTTTCCAAACTTATTTCTGAAACTCCACCTTGAACTGAGTTTTCTTCATTCATCTTGTAAAACCCTGCATACTTCTCCCTCGTCTCTTTCTGTAACTTTGATTGTCCCAGTGCCAATGACCACGCAAGACGAGCCATCCACCATCTTGATAGTCTCTTCCTCTTTTGCAACTAAGGAGTTGTTGAACAGCTCCTTCTAGGAACATATATGAACCATACAACTCGAATCAAATATCCAGTCTTTATCTTGAAAAGTGGTGTCTTCAACATAAGAAGCCATTAATACTTCGGTGTCAACACTGCTTGCTATATCTGTCTCCGCAGCTTGCCCCTTGTTCTTCAGTCATTCTTGTCGATCCTTACAGTCATTCTTTCAATAACATTTTCTGTGACAAAAGTTCCATGCCTTCAACGAGCTCAGACTTTTCTTTCCTTTTCCTCTTTCTTTCCTTCTCCTCTTTCTTTCCTTCCCGTGACCACCAAACCCGATCCTACCTGCTCCTCTTGATTTGACATTTTTCTGATCTCATTAGATAAAAGAGTTGATGTGACATCCTCCAAGATGAGAGTTTCCTTACTGTAGAGTATGATGGTGACGATATGATCATATGACTGTGGAAGCAAACTGAGAAGTATCAATGCCTTGTCCTCCCTGTCGATCTTGATATCAACAACTAGAAGCTCGTTGATAACCTTCTTAAAGAAGTTTAGATACACCAACGCCATAGTCCCTTCATGCGTAGCCCATATAGTTGTTTTTTGAGATACAGCTTGTCGAAGAGGCTTTTAATCATATACAGTGTCTCTAACCTTGACCACAATCTCATAGCCATTTTTTCATCCATTACGTTATACATAAGCTCGTCTGCGAGACATAGTTGGATTGTACTTACCGCCTTTAAATCCATCTCCTCTCAATCCTCGTTTGACGTACCTACAGGTTTTACTGACTTTCCCTGCAAGGTCATGTAAAGACCTTGTTGCACCAGCAACGCCTTCACCCTCTTTTGTCATAAACTGTAGTTTCCTTTACCATTGAACTTTTCGACCTCAAATTTTGTTGTAGAATTTTCTATCTTTGACATATTACCCTTCGTCAACCTTTAGATTTGATACCAATTCTTGAAACAAATCGGCGATATGATACCAATTGTTACTCCCGAGATCGATGTTTGTGGAACTTAACAATATGATGATACTTGCAAAAAGAAAACTAACGTAAAGCAAACTAGAAATGCCTAGACAAAAGAGTAATAAGAAATAACATGAGGATTTAATGTGGTTCAGCTTAAACTTGACCTACGTCTACTGGGAGAGAACTTGAGAGAGCTTTATTAATAAACTTGATATAAAGTAATCTTACATTCTTCTTGATCTCGCAAGAGTATTCAGATTCTTCTTGAATCTAGACCTAAATTACAACAGTATCTTCTCTCTATGCACCTTCATCTTGTTTTTCTCTTTCTTGACTTTTTCTAATCTCCTTTGCTTGAGATTAATTTACAATGCTGAGTTACAATCTTTACTTATAGGATTTTACAATATAACTCATATTTGGACTATAAGATGATCTTGGCCATTGGATGCTGATCTTAATCAATCCTATTTGGAGTTGATCTCGTTGATCTAAAAGAATTCTAAATCTTTCAATCTTTAGAAACAAACCTTCATTGAATAGAATCTAAATCATATTCGTACTCCTCTAAAAAAGAAAACTCGTAAGCGCCTGAAAAAAATTGATCCACTTGATTTGCTTCTTCTTCTTCAAGCATCGTCTTCTCCAATTGAATTGGATTTTCTTGTACCATCATTTTTTCTTGAAAACAAGGCAAAAGCCTAACACTCTTGGTACCGTTAAATGAATTTTGCATATGATTTGGTTAAAGTTAGGGTAATAATACATATAACTAAATTATCTTATGTGCAGGCCCGATATTCATGTTTTCGATTGATAGCAGTGTCTCTCTGTATGTGAGTGACCCAGATTTGATGAAGGGAATATCTCTATAAACAAATCCCTGAACATAGGGAAGACTAGCTTTTCAAACAAAAGCTTTAGCGCTTTGTTTGGAAAATGTATTATTCAAGCCAGTGGACATGCATGGACAATTCAAAGGAAGATCATAGCACCTGAATTTTTCATGGACAAGGTTATGGTATGCTATATTGGAAATTATGGCTCAACTACAAAAGTTATACCATACCTCAAAATCATCCATAGATCTTGATTCAATAAAAAGCCTACCTTCTTTCCAAAAATGTCCACAGCTCTGATCAGTTCAGTTTTACATTTTGAGGATCCTAACCCTCTTTTGTAATTAATCAGATAATTATCATGCATAATGCATTCCTCTATTTGTTCCTGTAAATTATATTACTCTAATTGGGAGGTCGGGGCTTCCAATCCCAGTAGTACTCGGGGTAGCAGTGATCCCATTGGTACTTGGTGCAAGTAAAATAAAAGTTAAATAACTAAATGACAATGGTATTGAGGACTTCATATTTTCCCAAGTCATTTTTATGATAGGTTTGGCATAATGTGCAGTCTCAAATTTTCACAAAATCAGACATCTGGGTCTTTGCAAATCATATGTATTGCACAGTTAGTTTAATTGCATGCACGCATTAATGAACCATGTAGCCAGAATACATTGATCGATCAATGTGATCAATACCACAGACCAATATTAGGAACCCAAAAACACGGAACTATGATATACATATATCATGACTGCCTGAAATTGTACAGTATAAAGCTCTGCATTTTTATTTAGCCAATTGCCATGCTGGCTTGACGTAAATCGTTGGACATGTATTTCTAAGCTTTTGAGAAGGATTGAAAGAATGACAAGATTACCAGGTTCAGGGTTCATATATCAAAACATGGAAAGAGGCAGTGTGCAAAACAGACTCTATTTTTATGAGGCTACAGTTTCTGTTTTGCAGCAGTTTCATCCTGAAGCTTGAATTTCTACAACCAATTCATAGATCAAAAAACTTTGATGCATCTGTTTTGAATCTTCTATAGTATCTGTCACGTAACTTTTTTCCCCAAATGTTCACAGGGTATGATGGATTTAATGGCACAGTCAGCCCTCCCATTGTTGAAATCATGGGAAGAAAAAGTTGAATGTGGAAGAGGAATTGTTGCAGACATAAAAGTCGACAAGGATTTCCACAGCTATGCTGCAAATGTGCTTTCAAGAGCTTGCTTCGGCAGCAACTACACTGATGGAGAAGAGATATTCTCCAAGATTACCGATCTTCAGGAGGCTCTACCCATGCAAAGCAAGCTTGCTGAGTTCCGGGATCAACATAAGCTGTTCCTAAACCCTTCTTGGTGATTGAAACTTGAAGCCTATAACAACCTCATTGAGGGAAATTTTGATGCAGGTATCTCCCTACTAAGAGCAACAGAGCCATCTGGAGGCTGGCTCGGGAAATTAGCACCTTGGTACAGAAAGTAGTGAAAGAAAGGAAGGACAAAGCCAAGGAAGAGAAAGACCTGTTGCAATCCATTCTAAAGAATTCTACCGGAGAAGGTGTAGCAAATCATTCATTGTTGACAACTGCAAGAACATATACTTCGCAGGGCAAGAGCTCACCGCCACTACAGCGAAATGGGTGTTACTGCTTCTTGCTTCCCATCAACAATGGCAGGTGTGTGCCCGTGAAGAAGTGATGGATGTCTGTGGGGGTCAAAAGCCAGACCCAGAGAAGCTAAAGAAGCTGACCTTTGTAAGTTATCATGTTTGTATGTTGATGAAGCCTATGCCTATTAGTTTTAATCACACAAATGTGCATAGCATCTAGAATTCTAAAAATAGGAATGTGTGAATGTGCAACTCTAGGATTTGAACTTGGGGCCGCCTCATCCAGTTCTAAATTTCCTCTTAAAACATTGTACCAAGCTCCTCTTGGTCACAACTTGCCTCAAGAGGCTAAACTGCACAATGAGTAGCACACATAAAAATCTAACATCGATACAGATATCGAACATGCCCACCATAGTTAGACTAACAATCACCTTTTATCCTTTCTATGCAGCAGACACAAGTGATTCAAGAGACATTTCAGTTGTATCCAGCATCTGCCCTTGTTTCAGGACAACTGTACGGAGACATGAAGTTTGGAGATCTACACATACCCAAGGGCACGTCCCTATGGATTCCAATACTCCATTTCCACCATGATAAAGAGTTGTGGGGACCAGATACCAACCAGTTCAATCCTGAAAGGTTTGCCAAAGGCATCTCAGGGGCGTGCAAGCATCCGCACATGTACATGCCATTTGGGGTTTGGTCCTCGCACATGCTTGGGTCAGACTTTCGCCATGGTTCAATTGAAGACGTTGTTGGCTATGATTTTGTCAAGGTATAAGGTCTCTCCTTCACCCAAACATCGCCACTCTGTGGAGCTTAGGCTGCTTCTCGGACCTAAGTATGGTGTTCATCTTGTTGTAGAGAAAGTTTAGGTCAGAAATTCAAGTCCTAGGTGAAAAAGGTAGTTGGCATGATATGTTTAGCCATACAATGAATAAGTGAATACCTAGCTTGACAACAACAGATGCAATACTCGAAGAAGATAGAATATAAGAGACCTAAGGTGTAAAAAAGCCAGAGAAAAGAACTTGGTTTCAATACTATTCTAGGTTGTTTGCAACTAATAGAAGTGAAAAACAGAACTTTTGCGCGCAAATTTTATGCTTTGTGATTATCAAAACATGTAACAGAAAATTACAGCTGTTTCGCGTGAGCTCGTCTATTTTCTTATTATGGGGAAAAAGATCACCCCTACCAAAAGGCAAAACGAAACAAAATCAAGTATCTCAAACAGCAGTGTTCTCATTTCCCTAGTATCATCCATCAAAGAAGAATGATTTGCTGTTCCATCCTCCCCATCCAGTACAATCTAGTCACTAGTCCAAATCTGCATATAGTCCCTAAACTAGGTACGGTCCCAAAGTTTTTCTTTAAACTTTTCAGAGAAAAATGTATGTGTCCATTCCTTAAGTACAAAGGAAATCACAATAATACCACTCTGCAATGAAGAAAATATCCTTTGTTCTCGTGCAAGACTATATCTCTCACACCAAATTGAAAAGTGATTACTTGATTTAACTCTTCCTCATAAGATGAGGGACTACGGGAGGAAAAGGTAAAAACTAGAAAACATAGACAAAAATGTGAAGATTCATGTCCCTATGCCCCGAAGGACGTCCAACAATAGAAAATCCCAAGTCATTCTTTTGGACATATGCTCCATCGAAGTTACCAAATTATAGGGTTTTAAGAGAACTGAATGACTGCTTACCAATGTAGTTACTGACTGTAGTGGTCAAAATCTAACCCACGTCAGGATCAAGACACGTGGCCCTCGCTGTCAGAAGTTTCCAAAGACACGCAAGAAAAATCTCCAAGCAAGAGCAGCGTCCAGAACATTCTCGAGACCATTCTCCTCTCCCGAGGGCATTCCTCCTCTTGAAGTCAGTTCTCTCAACCTGAGTAAGACAACCTCTACAACAGACTTCATTAAATCCCGCCTATATTTGTGGAGTCTATTACGCTACCAAGTCATTTCATATTTCAAACATGGTTCACAATCCCTATTTCAACGCAAGCAGTTACAAAAAGCAGCAGATCACTCCCGCAATCAAGAGCACAATCCAGGCTGTTACGAAAGATCGCAACGTGTGGATCGTGCGGTTATTGAATTCCGCATGACTCACACCGTTAACAAAAACCACCGGGTATATAAGATATCTAGAGGGAACAAGGACACCAGACATGATTCCCTAGACTAGAAGAGAGTTGTTCTCTAAAGAATCCACTGTAATCCTCTGAAAATAGTGAATTCTTCCCTCCTCTCTGTGGTTTTTCCCAAGTTGGGTTTTCGCTAAAAATATGAGCCGTTGCGATTGTTTCTTCTACTCTCTCTTAGATCCAGGTTACAATTTGAAGTGTAGATAAATTCTCACATTTTTTGTGCTTTCATTGAGAGCTGAGTCCTCACACTCAAGATTTCTCCCTCTTTGACCTTCCTCAAATAGCCTCTTCTTGATCAACGATGACCCCTCGCAAAAAAGTTATCGGTGGCGCAACTTCCAAGAAAAAGAACAAAGCAACTGCCGAAGGTGCTGCCCCAAAAAAATCAACAATCAACTGTTCGCAGAGGGCACCATCTCCGCCACTTTACAGGAGCCATCTATCGGCACCCAACCCTTCAACAAAGCCTAGCAAGGAGAGAACAAAGTCGAAGTTCGCCCGTTAAACTCTTGATTATGTTCCTGACCGACATAGGGCGCAACCTCCCTACAATAAGCAGATGCTCTCCATAATGATCGTCAATACCTTCAAAGATCAATCATGGGTCAGACGCCCAAAGTGGATCCACTCAATCCGTCACTGATCGGGTCGGAGGAGTGTTGCTCGTTCCACGACTGTAAAGAACACCAAACCATTCATTGTTGGGCCCTCTGAAGATATTTGAAAGAGCTCATCTAGTAAGGCTTCCTCAAGGGGTATGTCCTCACCCCGAGACAATTACACGAAAGAGAACACCCTGTCTTCTCAAGAGTAGAACGCGATCACTCAATACCGGACGATCGACTGAGCTGCCAGACTCCCTTTCAGACGGTGTACACCATTCCGAACCCTCTCATTGTATTGCATTTTAAATAAATATTACTCCATACTTTACATTTTGCAAATACAGCCATCCAGCATGCGCCCCGATGATGGGATTTTTCCCCGTTCAGAGGCAACCATGACAACCCCTAATGATGGGATGTGCCCCCACTCAGGAAGGGTCTCCGCGGCCATCCATCCGTGACGCCCCGATGATGGAATTTTCTCCCGCTCGGAAGCTGATTTGTGGTCTTCCGCTGATGGGACATGCCCCACTTGGAAGATCATGTCTATACACTCCTGGACGGGATGGGTCCCCGCATGTAAGTGTTAACGCAGACATTGACATACAATCAGCACATACCCCAAGATGTGATTTTTCCCACTCGGAGGGGGCCAAGAAAACCCCTCGATGATGGGATGTGCCCCTACTCAGAGGCGGTTCCGACCACTGGTATCCATAACACGGCGTCAGAACCTGCTCCATAGCGCGGCGTCAGAACCCACACCAAGATGGGACCTACTCGGTATCATAGCGTGGTGTCGGAACCCACACTTGCCTACGGGTCTTTCTCAATTGTCCTACGAGAGTCGAAACCCTCCGTTGTGGGATTTTTCCCACTCGGAGTCCCCCACTCTACTATAGGAATTTCCTCCTCTCAGAGTTCCAGTCTGATCTGTTGATGGGATTTCTCCCACTTGGAGTACACAAGCCTACGAGCTCCCCTCATCTGAACCTACGGGAGGATGAATATATACATACATATCTGTTGTGAAATTTTCCCCACTCGGGAGACAACTCTGTTGATGGGAAACCCGCGCACGAGAGGACAACTTCGTTGTTGGACCTGTTCTCACGTTGGAGGTACTGGATCGTCGATCGGGTAGGGGCTCCTATCCGAAACAGGCACATCTAATTTGATGTTGGGATTTCCCCCACCTCAGATCGACTTTCCTACAGGTGCTACCAGACTATGACCATGCGCGAAATCAGGTAATTCATGTGGGTTTTCTTGTTTGGATTATCCCCTCGACGTACCGACCTCGCGAGGTCACACTTCCAATGATTTTCTAAAGGCAAGATATACAGATACCACTGTGGGACAAATCATCACCACTCGGAGACTACACGTAGTCATCCCTTGACATCTCGAAAATCGAAATCGATTCCCCGAGCATACATACACCTCCGAACAATACAAACAACGACAAATCAGGCAAGTTCTAAACACACATCTCTATTTCCATTTCAGAATCGCTTTCATTACAAAATTTTCCCAAACATGTCTATTCAATTACATACTCGGTTACATCTTACAAAAGCAATACGAGGGCTATTACATGTTTATGTTTGCTTTTTTAAAAAAGAAATGCAGATGAGCATGTCCAGACTCAGACTCGCCAAAAAATTGTGATGCTGAAGCAAAAAAAGATCCATCAAATCAGGGAATGCTTCAAACAAACGTGATTCTATTGCACACGCCACCAACCGCAGCCCCCGAGGAAAGCTTAAGGAGGCTCCTGCACAAAAATAGGAAGTTCCTAAATGGAGGGTTGCCTCTTTCTCCCCGAGTAGAGCACGCCTCCAAGGCAGCCAGACTATCCCATTCACGACTTGCAAGAACGTGATGG
Organism: Agave tequilana; assembly: GCA_038442645.1. Taxonomy (NCBI): domain Eukaryota; kingdom Viridiplantae; phylum Streptophyta; class Magnoliopsida; order Asparagales; family Asparagaceae; genus Agave; species Agave tequilana. Next base: position 122,315 of record JAVJIF010004304.1, on the reverse strand, counting down.
CATCACATCACGGTCCCCAAGGCAGGTTCCTACACAAAAATAAGAAGCTTCTAAATGGAGGGTTGCCTCTTTCTTCCCGAGTAGAGGACGCCCCAAGACAACCAAACTATCCCGTTCACGACCTGCAAGAATGTAATGGCATCACATCACGGTCTCTCCATCCCAAACAGGTGTCCAGGAAGGGGTGCCTCATCATCTCAGATCATCCACTCGTGCTTCCTTCTCAAGACTCACCTTAAGAAAAGAGTCTCTCAATGCAGGGACCATGGGACCTGACCCGGAGCGAAGAGTCCAAAAAGTGAACGGTGAAGAATCAGAATCCAACACCGTCGCCACCCGAGCAAAACCTCACTCAGTTCGCACCCGCCACCAGGAGAAGATATGTTTGAGCAAATCAAGTCAGAGCTTGAAACTAATCTATTCCTCTCCAGCGGCGAGAATTTGCCACGAGAACCAAAATTTTGTGAACAAGTCATCACAAGAACCGAAATTGCATGGCAAGGGGGCCAAGACAACGCAACCACCGTCTTCATCATTGGCATCCTCTCCGTCTTCTTCTTCCATTGAGTGAAGAAAGTGAAAGTACACCTAAACGGGGTGAATAAGTGTACTCTTAATCTAATAGTCAATAATGCGGAAATGCAACAATTATAAGATGAATGATGCAAACAGTCAACTCAAATTAAGAAGTGAAGTCGGATTCCTTATGAAGGGCTCTAGAACTCCTCTATATTCTTTTAGACAATGAGTTAAGGTGCTCAATTGCCTTCTTAATTGAGAGAGTAAAAATTGACAAGTATATATGATGCTAGCAATGAATAGCAAGTGCAAATGAAAGTAAAACACAAGCGAAGCAATAGCAGGTAGAGTAGAGCAAAAGAAAGCAATCACAAAGACAAAAGATTTATTTGAGATTCAAGCACAAAGCTCTACGTCCTCGCCTTCACCGCGTAAAAGGTTTCCACTATCCACTAAGGATCTTTCCACAAAGGAGTCTCCACAAAGAAACTATAATGATCTACACAAGACCGGAGTACACAACTCCAACTCTCAATCCTCTACATAAGAGGTAGCACAAAATCAATGAGGTTTACAAGCTCTTGGTAACCACAAAGATCACAAACACTCTCATTTATAACTTCCTATAGTATATGATGAGAAGTGAGGCTCAAGAAGTTTATGAGAGAGAAAATTCAGTTGAAATGAATGAATTTAAGAGCTGAAAACTTGTGAAAATTAGTTTGAAAATGAGAGCACTTGAAGCAAGAAAACTAGAAAACTCTCTTTTGAATAAACTTGATTTTTCAAAATATTTCCCACAATCAAAAGATTTCTCTATATATTATCTTCTTCAAATGAACTATATATATATATATGCAAGTTATAAACACTGTTAGTACAGCTTATCAGGTTATTAGGAAAGAGATCAAGTCCAAAAAGGTCAAAAATACGCATTGAAGAATAAGTTAAAAAACTCATATTTTAAAAACTAGTCGTTATTGTAGCTCTGCCAGAATTTCGATCGACCGACCGGTCGACTGATATTGCAAAGATTTGAATTATCTGTTGACTTCAGTCGACCAATCTCAACTGAAGACCAAGGGGTCACAAAAACTGTCAATCGGTCGACCGCCTTGTCGACCGCTAGGTTTGCCAGTCGACTGGTCGGTCGCCTAACAAACGTGCACAACATGCACACAAACTGGCTATGAGGCCCGGTCGACGGGTCGGTCGATCGACTTGGCCTAAAAACCTATTTTTAGATATATTTTGAAGTCAAGCTCATTTTTAAGTATTTTGTATTGGTTTGAAAAGTGATTTGGTAATACATAGGCGATGGATACATGATAGAAACAGGATATATAAATTTGAAAAAAACATATAGGACATGTATCAAACACCAAACCTTGTAGAATATCAAAACGAAAAAACTAGATGTGAAAACTTGTATTTTGAAAACTTATATTTTTGTGTGCGACTTCTTGAGCATCAATTCTACATTCTATATTTTAAACATTCTATTTTCTTACATATGTTTTATATGTCTTCAAGCAATCTTCAAGATGTCTTCTCTAAATATAAATCTTGATCGTCCAAACTCGAACCCTTTCTTGAGTGATCTTGAATACTAGAGTACTTTCCTTTTGAAGAAGAACACACCATAATGATCTTTGAACCTGAAATACTTAAAATACTTAAACTTGATTAATACTAAATAACTTCATGTGGTTTGTAATCATCAAAACAAAACAGGAGAGTACCATTGGACCAACAGAAAGAACTCCTCAATCCACTAGTGCAAAAAATATCAGGGGGCAGAGGAGAGCCTCTGAAGTTGGGCCTCCCACGTTCAAAAAACTTCCTATTTATATAGACGCAGAAGCCGAACCACCTCGAATTCAAAACCTTCACATTTGCAGAGACAGTTTTGAATCCCGGATTCTTCGGCATGTCAGATCACCCGAATTCGATTTAATCTTGCCACACGATCTCCATTATGAAGTCAATAATTACCCAATTGTCTTCACTAGTTTCTAAAGAAAGCCCAGAGTACTAAGAAGCATTGACCAAGACTTTTCAGATTACAAGCGACGCCTCAACTTCTCGAGCCAGAAGATACTCATTTCTGCTCCACTCTTTCCCCTTGAAGTCAGGAGAAAGAGGAAGAGGAGGGGCATCTGTACTGGTCAAAATCTGACTCACGTCAGGATTAAGACGTGGCCCTCGCCATCAGAAGTTACCAAAGACACTCGCAAGAAAAATCTCTGAGCAAGAGCAGTGTTCAAAACATTCCTGAGACTATTCTCCTCTCCCGAGGAAATTAACTCTCTTGAGGGTATTCCTCCTCCCGAAATCAGCTCTCCCGACTTGAGCAAGACAACATGTATAACTGACTTCATCAAATTCCGCCTATATTTGTGAGTCTCTTATGCCACCAGGTCTCATATTTCAAACATGGTTCACGGTCTCTATTTCAACACAAGCAGTTATAAAAAGCAGCAAATATCACTCCCACAATCAAGAGTACAATCCAGACTGTTACAAAAGATCGCAATGTATAGATCGTGCGATTTTTGAATCACGCATGACTCGTACCGTCAACAGAAACCCCGAGTATATAATATATCTAGAGGGGACAAGGACACCAGACATGATTCCTTAGACTAGAGATATCTAGCTAGAAGAAGAGAGTTATTCTCTAAAGAATCTACTATAATCCTCTGAAAATAGTGAATTCTTCCCCCCTTCCCCGTGATTTTTCTCAAGTTGAGTTTTCACGTAAAATCTATATCTTTGCGATTGTTTCTTTTACTCTCTCTTAGATCCACGTTACAATTTGAAGTGTAGGTAAATTCCTTGAGAATTTACCCTTACACTGACGCTCACTCCCTACCATCTTAGATAAGCAATATGAAATTGAAGTTACATAACCTTAGGACTTAGTCGAATAGAACACAACCCTTTGCTGCCCAAATGCTAAAACTGTTGCATTATGATTTTATAATTTAGCACCAACAGGCATGGTGACGAGGACATCTAGTGGATTAGTTTATTTTAGTTGGTTAGGTCATTTTATCTTATTGTTTTAGTTGGTTGGATTATTTTATCTTAATTTATTTTAGTTGATTAGGTCATTTTATCTTAGTTTATTTTAATCGGTTGGGTCATTTTATCTTATTTTATTTTAGTTGGTTATTATAGTTGGTTGATTTATCTTATCTCAGTCTCACATTTACTGTGGTAGGAGTTATCATGTTGTTGTAAGCCTATATAAGGCCAAAACTATTTTGTTATTAATTAATGATTGATTATGAAAATTGATGTTTAGCATTTTGTAGCCAGTGTGCTTCGGTTGAGATGCCCAAGGGAAAGATTCTCAAACTCTATCTTGGGTGATACACCAGGCTGAGATTTTCTAGCATTCGTCTCCCATTATCTTAGCATCAGAGCTAAATTCTGCTCTTTTTTTACCTTCCGCAAAACAATAGCCTCCACCAAATTTTCACAAAACCCTAGTTTCCTTGTCAACTCTAGCTCTTGCCCAAAAAAATCCCAAAAATTCCTTAGAAGAAATTCTGACACGCCGTTATTCTATTCATCCTCTCTTTCAACAGCATCTGATCCACGTCGTCGCCGCCAGCTCCTCAACGCCGACAGCTCCCCTTCCTCTCCTCTACCCCCAACGATGAAGACTCCTCCACCGCCTCCCGACGATGAAGACTCCTTCGCTGTTGATCTGTGACCCCTCTTCTCCATCGAAGTCCGCCGCTTGGTTCAGTCTTGATGCCATCTGCCGGGTCCATGACCACCACCATGGCCCGATTAAGAGCCAAGGAGATCTACACTTGATAGGGTCAAATTTTTCCCAATCCAGGGGAATGATGGGGACATGGGAATGATGGGGACATCTATTGGATTAGTTTGTTTTAGTTGGTTAGGTCATTTATCTTATTGTTTTAATTGAGTCATTTTATCTTAGTTTGTTTTAGTTGATTGGATCATTTTATCTTATTTTATTTTAATTGGTTATTGTGCTTAGTTGATTTATCTTATCTTAGTCTCACAATTATTGTGGTAAAAGTTATCATATTATTGTAGGTCTATATAAGGTCAAAACTGCTTTGTTATTAGTTAATGATTGATTATGAAAATTGTTGTTTGAGCATTTTGTAGCCAGTATACTTCGGGTGAGATGCCCAAGTGAGATATTACCAAACCCTATCTTGGGTGATAAACCCAAAATTGAGATTTTCTAGTGTTCGCCTCCCATCACATAGGCATGTCAGGCTCTTGGCTGTTAACTAATGTTTCATGTTAGGTAATTAGAACCCAGATTGATACTAATGAAGCAGCAAAGAACAGCAACAACAAGATATTCCAATGATTGACACTGAGAAAAATGACTCAAATATCTAACAAAAAGCACATGCTCAGAGCAAAACCATCACATCCTCCAACATTCCTTGACAGATCCACCCGCATCAGCTCCTTCAGTTGTAAAGCCAAAAACATATTACCAAAAGTACAGTAGTATAATGTGAGGATTCCAAAGTTCACCATATCCTCACAAAGCAAATTCAGTGCCTTGACGAACTGAGACTCCAAATAAATTCAAATAGAGGCCTCAAAAACCCCACAACAGCTCGAAAATGAGTGTCCTTCGGCAATGCACAAGAAAGCTTTTCGTATCGGTTCAAATATATCAGATAGTGACTTTGATAAAAAAAAAATGGCCTTCTTTTACCAGGTCTTCTAGTGAAGGTTCAAATTATAGAAAATGTTCAACGAGAACAAGAGATGTAAAACTGTTTTTCTCAGTCATGCTTAGGTTCCAAATAGAACTAACCACCACTTTAAATTTCATAAGGTGAATATTGTTGAAGCAACGGAAATGTGACGGTTTGGATTCAATTACTATAGAGGTGGAGGCTAAGAAAGTTTGGGTATTTAAATGAGAAAAGTTCCAGGAAGAGGCTTATGTAAATGTGATGCAAAGAATGATATGTGGAGACATAAGACAAGGAGATAAAGGATCAGTTATCTTAATTAATGCTTTTACTTTCACTCTTAACTCAAATTATGTTCCCTCAAACCCTCTGATGTTGCCTTTGCTTGATTGGTTTCTTTTTCTACACACCCACAGAAGAGCCATCTTGTCTACACTTATAGACACACTCAACAATAATTATTCTTTCTAAAGACTAAACTATGAACAATACATTTTCACTTAATTAATACTTCAGCTTACTTGAATATTCGACTTTAAACCAACACCAAACTAGAAGACTCCATCATACTAGGACTCTAGAATTACAAGTTGCTCTTTTAGCAGTTTGGTATCAGATCCAACTATTCTCAATTTAAAAATCATTCCTATGAGCAGTTTATCCCCTTGTCATTCCAATGGTAGCACAAACTCTCCATCAGCGTCATCCCTATTCAATTACTCCCAGAATCTTGTCCCTCTGTTTTCTGGTGAAATTTTATCTACTGGAGTCTTAAATGAAGTCTCTTTATTCCCCCAATCGCGTTGGAAACTTATTAAAGGTGGATAGGAAGAACATAAAGATTCTGTGGCACTCGCATTCTGGATACATGCCAAGAATGAGGAGCTCAAAGAAAACAAGATGTGAAGGCACTTTTCTTTGTTCAACAGGGGTGAGCAAGTCTTAATTCCCAGGATCATGTCTTTGAGATCAAAAGATGCTTGGAAATTTTCTCGAGCAAGAATCCATAGGTTCTGCCAGGGTAACCTCAGCCATTGTGGAGAGATTTGATAGTGTAATGATGAAAGATAATGAATCTGTGAAAATTTTCTAATAGATAGTATAATTAATCAAAATAGAATCTACGAGATAAATACTAAGAAAAATGTTTAAAAATTATTAAGAAATTTACCTCCAATATAGGATCATATTGTTTCTATCATTGAAGAGTCTAAAGATTTACCAGAGTATTTAAAAGTTAATAGGTTATTTAAAGTGCATTCAGGCAAATAGGTGGAGAAAGCTTTCCAAAAAAATTGACATTCTCAGCTAATAAAGTAGAAGAAAGAAACGAGAAAGAAAGAAAATTTTGCAAGAAGCAACAAGTTGGAAAAGGGGATTACGATAAAAGGAAGCTCCAATATGAGAGACAATGAATTAGGTATAAGAAAAATAAAATTTTTTCCAAAGTCTACCTCCCTTTGTCAAATTTTGTGATAAATCTTGGCGTAAGAGACAAGATTGTAAATTTAAGTGCACCAAATGTAGGAATGCTAGTCACTCATGAAGAAATTGTTGATATCAGGAAAACAATCAAGCTAAATTTACGCATATTTAAATGGTCAATCAGAAGAAAAAATAATGATGTTTGGAACTGGAACATTGCAAAAGTTTGAAGGGAGTAACAACTGTTCAAACCATGCGTATCACATTCTCAGCTACTAAAGTGAAGAAAACATTGCAAAAGCTTGATAGTTCTGCTTTTCATTGATGATTTGAATTGATTATAATTTAACAATGTGGGTGTGAATTTTAAAAAAAATCAAAAGTATTCAATTTTTGTTCAACTTACGACATTTTTGTAAAAGCAAAGTGTCCATAACTTATAGATGCTAAGAGATCGTAGAAGATAATTCACTTCTGCTGGATTTCAAAGATTTTTTGCAAGGATCAGCATAATGAAGACGCCGAGAAAAGAACCAGATTCATCGTGGAGATGGCTAGCAGCATGTTAAAAGGTTAAATCTTCCTAAAAAAATTATGGGGTGAGGCAGTATATATGAAAGCCTACATCTTAAACAAGGCACCAATAAAGGCAACTCCTGACAAGACACTATATGATGCATAAGAGAAATGTAGAAGTGGACTTCCTCTAAGTGTTACACCTTCAGTTGCATTGCATATGAACACAAACAGGAACAAACTATAAATAGTTTGATAAAAAGGAGAGAAATTTCTTATTATCAGCGTACCAATAAATCAATAGCTTACAGATTATTTGATCCCAACGCTAAAAACTGGGCGATATTTAGAAATGTTATTTTTCATGAAACGCCAGCATAGGTAGAGAAGAAACTCAAGTCTAACCACCAAATATCATTGAAGAAGAAAGTATCCCACAAACAGGAACAAACTATAAATAGTTTGATAAAAAGGAGAGAAATTTCTTATTATCAGCGTACCAATAAATCAATAGCTTACAGATTATTTGATCCCAACACTAAAAACTGGGCTATATTTAGAAATGTTATTTTTCATGAAACGCCAGCATAGGTAGAGAAGAAACTCAAGTCTAACCACCAAATATCATTGAAGAAGAAAGTATCCCACATCTACATCTCCGACCCACCCAAATGAGAGGACATATAAAACTTAGACCTGATCAATAAGTGGATCAAGTCGGTAGGTTACTTGGTTAAATTTGCGCATGTGGGAAGAGAGTAAAAAGATTGAGGATGAAGTTTTTGTTAACGAAGTATGAAAGAAAGGAACAGGGTGGGTTGTCTACAGTCCCCTGAAGCTGTCGATAGTGTAGGCACTGATACATGTCTGTAGGTGAACCGTACTGTCAACAGCAAATATCTCAAGCTGTCAACATCATTTTACAGAGAGTGGAGTTTGTCAGAGTTTGTGTTTTGTTGTCGAAAGGTCCCTTGAACTGTCGACAGTGTTTTGCTTCTGGGCGAATCCGAGATGGTTTTTGAATTTGTTTTTGATCCAAATTCAAAGTTTTTGTTTCCTTTTCTTCAAGAATTTCATGCCTATATAAAGAGAGGGTATTCCTCCTGCTATTGTATCTTGTACTTAATTGATTTTAGTAAGATCTCTCCCTTTCTGCCCCGAAGACGTGGACAATTTGTCAAACCTCGTTAAATCTTGTGTTCTCGCTCTCTTTCTTTTGTTTGCTTGTTTGTGCAATTGGTGACTATTCTCTGATGGTTTTCTTCTCTGTTGTTGAGATTCTCAACAAGTGGTATCAGATCTTCCGGGTTCGGGTGGGAGTTTCGTTCGGGTGGAGCAAATAACTTTAGAGACTGTCTTCAGTTTTGCTTGGAGGTAAAGATCTGACCTTTCCTATTTGAATTTGTTTTCACTAAATTTTGAGGAATCTATTGAGGAGATGGCCAGAAGTAGTCAATCATCGATGAAATCCGTGAGTCATCTTTCTATGAAAATTTATGTCGTGAAGTTTGATGGTACGGACAATTTTGAGATGTGGAGATGTTAGGTGATGGATATCTTGACGGCAGCAAACCTCGAAGACTCTCTACGTATAGAAGAAAAGCCAGAGGAGACATCTGAGAAGGACTGAAACAAGATGAATCGAACGGCATGTGGCATCATCAGGTCTTGTTTGACACAAGACATCAAGTATCATGAGCTGTATGAGACTTCCTCAAGGAAGATTTCGGAGATCCTCGAGAAGAAGTATATGACAAAGAGCATCGAGTCTCGATTGCATCTAAAGAAGAGGCTTTATCGCTTCTAATTGAAGAGAGAGTTCTCCATTAGTGAACACATGAACAAGTACACAAAGCTTCTTGCAGATCTAGTTAATGTGGATGTTGAAATCGAAGAAGAGGATAACGCAGTGATTCTTCCAAATTCTCTTCCTGATAAAGAGTATGAGACCATTCTAACCTTGATCAACGGTAAACAAATACTTAATTATAGTGATGTGTCACTTGCTCATGTAAATTACGAAATGCGAAAGAAGAACAAGCAGTCTTCTTCAAAGAGTGATTCAGTAGAGGCATTGACGGTAAAAGGCAAGAGTTCCAGTAAGAAGGGCAAAAGTGATCGTGATCAAAGTCCAGACGGGGTTTTGAGAGATCTGAAGAACTAGCGCATCTTCTGCAAAGAGTTAAGGCATTGGGAGGTTGATTGTCCAATGATCAAAGATAAGAATTAAGAATTATGAGTCGAAGATCGAGGCAAATCTCGCAAGGGTGATTAATACCCAATCGGGTAGTACTTCGCAAGCAGGTGGATCGTACTCAGACTCATCAATATTTTCTTTCTCAGTCACTACTCCTACTATTGGTTACTCAGGTAATTCTGAGTGGATGCTAGATACAAGAGCTACCTATCATGTTGTCCCAACAGGAATTGGTTTTCTAGCAAGCTGGATGGATGTTCTGTTGTCATGAGTGATGATCATCCATGTACCATGGAAGGGATAGGTATTGTTCATATCAAGATGTTTGATGGGATGGTGCGGGAATTGAAGGAAGTGAGACTGAAAAGGAATCTTATCTCTGTTAGTGCCTTGGAAGCACTGGGTCTTGAAGTATCTATAGAAATGGTGTTCTCAAGATGATTAAAGACTCGATGGTTGTTTTGAAGGGCGTCTGACGCAATAACCTTTACTACTTGAAAGGTAGTATGATTACATGGCAAGTAGCGACTTCTACAAATTCATATAATGATTGCACCCAACTCTGGCATGAGGCTCAGACATACAGGAGAAAAGTCTTTGCAAGCTCTTACAAAGTAAAATTTATTGAAAGGTGACAGTACCTGCAAATTGAAATTTTGTGAACATTGTGTCATCGGAAAGAAGAGCAAGGTGAGATTCGACACCGCGACTCATTGCACCGAGCGGATTTTAGATTATTTTTACACAGATGTCTGGGGATCTACCAAGACGACATCTATTGGCGGTAACCAACTTTCTGTCTTTTTAGATGATTACTCTAGACGATGTTGGTTATATACCATGAAGCACAAAGGGAAAGTTCTGTAATTGTTTACGGAGTGGAAGAAGAACATGGAGAAGTGTACGGGAAGGAAGATCAAGGTACTTCGTTCAGACAACAGATGAGAATATGCAAGCGATCCTTTCCAACAGCTGTGACGCGGTGAGGGCATAGAAAGGCACTTCATAGTAAGAAAAACACCGCAACAAAACGGAGTGACTGAAAGGATGAACGAGACCTTACTAGAGAAGGTGCGGTGCATGTTATCCAATGCTGGCATATCGAAATTTTTTTGGACTGAGGCATTGGCGTATGCTTGCCATCTCGTTAATAGGTTGTCTTCGTCTGCAATAGGAGGTAAAACTCCTCTAAATGTTTGGTCAGAAAAAATGGCTCGGGAGTATGATTCGCTAAGGGTATTTGGGTGTCTGGCCTACTATAATGTCAAGGAAGACAAGTTGGACCCAAGAGCGAAAAAAGGTGTGTTCGTAGGATTCAAGAAAGGAGTAAAATGCTACAAAATTTGAAATCTGAATGACAAAAAATTATCTTAAGCAAAGACATCACGTTTGACGAGGCTTCAATGGTGAAGCCTACAGACTCTCAGCAGGTGGAGACTCAGACGATCGACATGATATTGTAGCAGGTGGAGAGTGATGCTACTTCACCATCTTTAGACAGATCAGTATCATTTGAGGTCATACCCTTGGTGACACAAGTGGTAATCATGTAGCTGAATAAGATGCTGATGATAAAGATGATCAAGGACAGGGTATGGGTAATATCCAAGAATCCATTACAGTTAAAAGTGAAAAAACACCTAGAGGGGGGGTGAATAGGTGTAAGTGCTAATCTAGAACTAAATGCAAAACTAAGTGCGCTAAAGGCGGAAGCTTAAAACAAATCTTGCAACACACTTAGTACAATCAACAAGTGTAGCCGAATTCCCCGTAAAGGGCTCTGGACTAACTCCTCTTGATTCCCCTAGATATGGGTTGAGGTGTTATGTGAAGCTCTTGTTGATTAAGTACAAGTGAGGCACACACACAAGCAAGCCAAGCATATAATGGATATACAACAATATGAAAGATGCAAGGCAATACAAGCAAATAGATATGATATGGCAATATGAATTATGCTCAACACAAGCAAATATGATATGATGATATGAATGATGCTTTGCACAATTATAAGAGAGAGAGTTGAGAGATATTGGATCAAACGCAAACACCAAGATATGTTTCGAGGTTCGAGCCCCTTGCTCTACATCCCCGCCTACACCACCGTGTAGGATTTCCAATCCACTATCACGTCCACCGAGGACTCCCACCGAGGGAACCTTCACCGAGAAGGATTTTTACAACAAGGGAGTACCGAATTCCTCTCTCAAACAACCACCTCACAACCGAGGGGTAAGCCAACAACCAACACCTCTACCGAAGAGGTTTACAACCAAACTCCACCTCTCACTAGAGGGAGCAAACCAATCACCCCATCAACCTCTACCAAAGAGGGATACAACAAAAGCAAGGGTGTACAACAAGTGGTTTCTTTCAACCACAAACCAAACTCTCTTTCTTTTCTCTTTTCCACAAAAACAAGATCCTAAATAGATTAGGATAGAAGATAGCTCAAGTGTGGAATCAAGGTGTTTTTGGAAACAAGCAACAAAGAAAAACTACTTGGGAAATCTCTTGTAAATGATAGAAAATGAAAACCAATACAATATCCCAAAACCTAGTTTTCTTTAATTTTTCAAAAACCCAAAACAATAAAGATGAAATCTTTTTAGCACAAAAACTATTTTGAAAACTTGTTTAAACACTAGAGAAACACTGAAATTTTTCTTCTTGAAAGTCTTTTTTAAAACAGCCCAAGAGATGGGGTATTTATACCTCCATCAGAAAACTAGCCGTTAGGCTGAGCTGGCAGCCTGACAGGCTACCGGTCGACCGGCCGGGTCGACCGCCAACGGTCAGAAATGTGACCGTTGGGCAAACACGGTCGACCGCCCGGTCGACCCAAACAAACAGAGAGCAGAGCTCTCAGACCCGGTCGACCCGTACGGTCGACCGAGTTTGTGTCTGCCAGACGTGCACAAGTCTGTGCACGTCGGTCGACCCTTGGGGTCGACCGGCCCATGGTGCAGTCGACCCGTACGGTCGACCGACCTGGCCTGTCAGCACAAACCTGGGTCAGAAAAACATGTTAAAATATTTTATAAAAAATCTTTTATCTTTTCTGAAAATTCCATAAAACTTGTTTTAACATTTTATATTGAAACACAAACAAGTGATAAAAATTTCAAGACATATATCAACTTATCAATTCATTTTGAGTCTTGCAAATTTTATCAAAAACCAAAACCGGTATTTTTATCAACTTGATTTTTCCAAAACATGAATAGGATAGTCAAAATAAGTTTGTCTAGCAAGTTTAAAGCATGTATGTATATCTAGAATATATCTAATATACATAAAAATAAAGTAAACTTGTTTTGATCTACTATCCATGAAAACTAAAGTCCAAATCATGAAACGTGTGTGTATTGTGCACTTGAGCATATCAACTATACTAAGCTTTACAAATGGATCTAAACACACTAAACTATGGATACCTAAGTCTTCTTGACGATCTTCTATCTTCAAGATGACTTGCTCCACAAACGCCGTGATCCATGAGCTAGGTAAGGTATGATCTTGATGCTTTGGCCCTGGAATCACCAAAGCTTCTAAACACCTTTGTTGAAGCTAATCACCAACTAATATCTTGTTACATGATCTGAAACTTAAACACCACAAGATTATTAGTAAACATAACTACATGAGTTAATCATCATCAAAACTAGGGTGGAAGGCCTTTGGGCCAACAAAAAGAACTGGAGAAATCCATGAAAGCCCAGTTGGTTCGCTGCTAATATGATAATGATCTATGCTCTCCCAATCATTGAAGAGGCAATCTTGTCTACATACAGGAAAGTTGAAATCAGTTCGGAGTCCAAGATGTGAAAGGATGTCATAATAGAAGAGATGAGTTTTCTACACAGGAACGACACTTGGAACTGTCAGAGTTGCCTAAGGAAAGAATAAGTGGGTATTTGCAAAGAAACAGGGATCTCCAGATGGTGATATTGTACGCTACAAAGCCATATTGGTAGCTAAAGGCTTCGCGTAGCGAGAAGGTATTGACTACAATAAGGTATTCTCATCCATTGTGTAGCACTCGTCTATTCAGATTATAATGGCACTAGTGGCACAGTATGAGTTGGAACTTGATCAACTTGACGTGAAGAACGCTTTCTCCATGGTGATCTTGAAGAGGAGATTTACATGTCTCAGCCGACGAGTTCAAAACTGTAGAAAAAGAAAATATAGTATGCAAGCTAAAGAAATTGATTTATGAATTAAAACAATCATCAAGGCAGTGGTACAAGCGTTTTTGACAGTTTCATAAAAGGAAAGAAGTACACACGAAGCCATTATGACCCATGTGTGTATTATAATAAACTACCGAGTGAAGAGTACATCTATTTACTGTTGCATATAGACGATATGCTCATCATTTCAAGAGTAGATCTGCAATTGATAAACTGAAGAAAGATTTATCTTCCAAATTCGAGATGAAAAATCTGAGTGAAGCAAAGAAGGTGCTAGGCATGAAGAATGAGCGAGACTAAAATGTGACAAGAATAGCTCGATGCAAAAGGGGTATTTAAAGAAGGTACTTCAGAAGTTACATATCAACGGTGATACGAAGTCTGTAAGTACACCATTGACCCTTCACTTCAAGTTAAAAGGTACTATGTCTCTTACTTCTGTTGAAAACCGTGAGTACATGACTCATGTACCCTGTGCTAGTGCGATTGGTAGTTTAATATATACAATGGTGTGTACAAGGCCCGATTTGTCACAAGCTATCTCAGTGGTAAGTAGTTACATGAACGATCCCGGCAGGGGTCATTGGGAGGCAGTGAAGTGAATTCTACGGTACATCAAAGGTACCATAAATGTTGGTTTGGTATTCAAGAAAGATTTTACAAGGAGGAATGTATCAGATACGTTGATTCCGGACCTCGACAAGCACCGGTCTACAACGGGATGCGTTTATATTATCCCAAGCACCAGTCAGTTGGTGCTCTACTCTATAATCTACTGTCACATTGTCTACTATAGAGGCCGAGTATATGGCAATGACGGAGTTTATGAAGGAGGCAATTTGACTTCAAGGGTTACTTGACACCTTGGAGATTGATCAAGATCTATTGAAGATCAACTGTGATAGCATAAGTGCTATCTATTTGACAAAGAACTAGGTGTATCACGAAGGACGAAGCACATCGATGTCAGGTTCCACTTTGTTCGGGAGATTCTTAATGAGGGTGACATCGACTTTCAGAAGATTCACACAAAGCAGAATCTGACTGGTATGCTTACCATGGTTGTTCCAGGAGTAAAGTTTGCACATTGTAAAAAGTTACCCCATATCCTTCTAGTTGCTTGAGCTCGATGGAGCTCGTTTGGATGAACTACGGATGGTTTTATCCCCTGGGCAGGGGGTACATAGGCAACGACATTGGTGCAGCCCGATAGAGTAGACATGGTACTATGTTGTGTTCAACTCAGATTTGAAAAATCTTCACCGAGGTAGAGAATTGTGGGGAGAGTGTACAAAGATTGAGGATGGAGTTTTTTTTTTAACGAAGTATGGAAGAAAGGAACAGGACTGTCGGCAGTCCTCTTGAGCTGTCGACAGTGCAGACACTGATACTTATCTGCAGGTGAACCGTGTTGTCGACAGCAGACATCTCAAGTTGTCGACAACGTTTTACAGAGAGTGGAGTTTGTCAGAGTTTATGTTTTGATGTCAGCAAACCCCTTGGGCTGTCGACAACATTTTGTTTCTGGGCGAATCCGAGATGGTTTCTGAATTTGTTTCTAATCCAAATTCAGAGTTTTTGATTTCCTTTTTTTAGGGACTCCATGCCTATATAAAGAGGAGGTATTCCTCCTGTTATTGTATCTTGTATTTGATTGATTTATAGGCAATTTGCCGAACCTCGTTAAATCTTGTGTTCTCGCTCTCTTTCTTTTGTTTGCTTGTTCGTGCGATTGGTGACTATTCTCTGGTGTTGCTGTTCTCTGTTACTGAGATTCCAACAGTGCATACATTAGAATAAAAAAGAAAAAAAAAGCATAATCAAGTCTGATAAATGTGATGTTAATGCTAAATCCGACTCAATCCAGTAGAATGGGAACCCAACACACGAAGGAGATAAAATTTAAAAAAATTTGCATATGTGTGTCTCTGATGCGCTTGGAGCAGATCCGTTGTCCATGTGCATTCACAAAATGCTTTAAGGCATGTGTGTGTGTGTGTGTGTGTTCGTGTGCACGCGTGAACGCACATACGCAGACAACTAACAGTACAAAGCAATTAGCACCACTCCAAAATCACAATAACAGGCATGAACAGACTTTAAATTTGAGTTTCTCCTGGTGGTGTCAAACACATGAAGTGCATACATAAAACTTTCCTTGTTCAGAGATACAAGCAACCCATAACCATTAATGACAAACAAAACATTCCCAGATACTTCATCTTCATTTTTATGTTCTCTATAATTTCCACTACTAATAAATAAAATAAAAATCCATGCGTCCCTAGAGTATTGCAACCAGCCAGGGCATCAGTGAGTAATTGGAGGAATTGGTATTCTCAATAAGTCGAGAACACAGTCATAAAG
Organism: Agave tequilana; assembly: GCA_038442645.1. Lineage (NCBI taxonomy): Eukaryota > Viridiplantae > Streptophyta > Magnoliopsida > Asparagales > Asparagaceae > Agave > Agave tequilana. The sequence continues at coordinate 106,386 of JAVJIF010004304.1, read as the reverse complement.
CATTTCTGTAACCTTAAATTATATGTACCTTAAATTTGATGCGCCAAAGTCAAACTCGTAGCCAATAATGCGATCTCCAATTTACTTTGTCGATCATAGAAAAATATTGCGGAGAGTTGCAAGAATCTGTGTTGGAAAGCTATTTGGATTTAAGGGGTTTATCTCACGAAAACTATCAAAATCATTACTTTGCAGAGAAAGGAAGGAAAAAGTAGAAGAAGAAGGGCAGAGTAAAAAAAAAAATTTAGGGTTTAAAATATTTACGATTGTAGAGAGCGATTTTTTTCTCTTGAAATTTTAGGGCTTTGCGGTAATTCGTTGTGAGGCTTTTGAGGTTAATTTAAGATACGTATATTTAATAATAGCATTTCCAATCCAAAGTCAGGATGGCCGAGTGGTCTAAGGCGCCAGACTCAAGTTCTGGTCCTCGAGAGAGGGCGTGGGTTCAAATCCCACTTCTGACAAAAAATTTTCGTTTTCATTCTTTTTTTTTTTTTGCACTTTTTCCAACCTTTCATGTTCAGCCTCCTCCATCGGAAGAAGTACCAAAATTTTGGAAATTTCATTCAGTGGTGTCCCAATTGTCCCAGTGCCAACACACACACACACACACACACAAGTGTGGAGGTTTTAATTTTATGAATTGGTAGATAAATAATTTATAATATTTTAAGAAAATATTTTTCGGTTTGTTTCGTGTTGCTTGTGCTTGTAGATAGGTTCCCTTAGATAAGGGGTTATCTAAGGACGACTTTTAAGAAAGGACTTCTACTATAAATTGTAATATTTGATAATTTTAAATTTTTGATAATTTTAAAATTTTAAGTACTCATCAATAGAAATTAATATATAAATAATTTCTTATGAGTAGTTTCAGAAGAACTAATACATGAGAGAGAAAGTTTAGATAAAGTTAAGTGGGAAAATACAAACAGTTACAAAGTTACATTGCATGCGAGATCATGTGAAGAGAGAGAGAAAAAAACAAAAGGTTTTTTAAAACAGAAAAATATTTTTTCTAAATATTAATTTTACCATCTCTAACTTACGCTTGAACTAAAACTGATCTGAAATCATAGTAGGCAAAAAAAAAAAAAAATCATATTATATACATATGAAAATGCCAATAATTTATTTTTAGACAAATATAAAATTATAAAATATATTGAAAAGTATCAATATGTTATATCTCTAAATTTTCTTCAGATTATGATTATGTGCTATTTGTAAAGCTGAACTTGAACGACGTAAATATTGAATTCTGTTTTTCTCTGTCCTGAAAAATATTATTTTCCTTTCATGTTCCATTTTATAAACACGTGAACTTACTCATGCTAGAAAATTAGTTATTGTTTGATGTTTTGTGCAAAATTGTTTTTTAAAAACATGAAAGAGTTTAACTATATATATTTTGCATATATATTTCATTTGTAAGGCTTTTATTTTGCCTAACACTTATTAAACGTCAGTGACTTTGGGGTGGTCACCCTTGAATTCAGTGAACCTGGATAAATCTCTTGCGCTACACTAATTAAGGGATGGTGACTCTTGAATTGGATTCAATGACAAGTATCTTGGACTGGATTCAATGAATCTGGACAAGTCTCTTGGGCTAATGAACCTGGACAATTCTTTGGACTGGATTCAGTGAATCTGGAGAAGTCTCTTAGGTTACACTCATTAATGGATGATGATCCTTAGATTGAATTCAATGAACCTGGACAAGTCTCTTGGACTGGATTCAGTGAATCTGAACAAGTCTTGGGCTACACTCATTAAAGACCAGTAACCCTTGGGTTACCTTCATTAACAGATGATGACCCTTGGGCTGGTCCAAGCATCCCATAAATAAACTTCCATGTAGCTCATTTGGAATATCACCAGAAAAAACAAATAATAAAAAGTTGGTTAGTTTTTGCGAGTGTAGTTACCTAGTGCAGAAGTGTGTCTAGACCGTTCAGTAGAGTCATGTTCTGTGTCAGATCAAGAAGGTTACTTGCCGGAACAGATCGAAGAGATCACCGGAGTATCTGTTTGGTGCACACCAGAGAACTTCAACTGTTGCTCCTGTGGACAATTTGCTTTAGGATCCTTACACCGGAGTGGATTAAATATTACTTTAAGCACAACGCTCAAGGACGCAAAGCAGTTCTACTACAAAAGTTTTAGATTTTCAATTTCAAAAAAAGTCCACTTCTTTTTAGTTTATTTTGCTATTGTTCTGACAATCTTCTGCTCTATTATTATATTGTTCTAACAGTTATCATTACACAAAAAAATTTATATGGAACCAGAGGTTATGTCAGTCATGTGATGGATGGTGACCACATGCTCTACCTAATTGCAAATTTGCAATCTGCTTTGACTATTTTTTTTGTAGATAAAATCGTGAGGTAAGAACTCCCCACATTTCATTAATAAGAAATTAACGAAATATATGTTGGATGTGTATTTGGTTTTGGAAGAAAAACTTGAGTTTTCCTCTATTTACCTTTGGTTTTTAGTCCCACATAGGATAGGTAAAAGAAGTTTGAGTGGTATATATACCAACTCTGCCTAAGCTTATTGTTATGAGTGTTAGGCCATAGGCCACACTCCCCACACGCACCCAAACGAACTGGGTCGGGTGCGGGGGCGGGTGCAGGCGGCGCGTGCCCACAACCTGCGGACACGAATGCAGCTTCGTTCAAGGGGTTCTTGAACCTACCATATTTTGAAAATTATTTTTTGTCTTTCAGAGCTTCTGGGCAGAGTAACCTAAGAGTTTGGACTCGAAATTATTCCCGAGTACCCGGAGACTCAGGAAGACTCCCGAGCACTTGGACTCGGAGTAGGCGCTGAGCACTCGGAATCGTTCCTGAGTACTTGACCCGAGGTGACCTCAGAGTGAACCCTGAGCAGTTGGACTCGAGATCATCTCGAACACTTGGACTCAGTGTGTTCTCGAGCTCCGTCTCACTCTCCCGAAGTGCTTCATGTTTTTGACCTGCAACGTTTCTTGACCCGGTCAAAGCGGATCTGCGAACGTGCTGAGTTGTTGCAAAATAATTGCAACCAACCTAAGTATGCAATTGATTTGTGCAGGGCTGTTAGTAGGGTAGAGCTTTGTGCCTATAAATAGAATCTCTCATTGTTCATTCTCTGACCAAAAAAAAAATCTGAGATAAACAGCTACATTTCTTCTTTCTTCCACTGTTAAATTTCTTCAACTTTTTCAATTTTCTGGGCAACAATTCTCAGTCTGAGTAAGAGGCTCTGCATACTATCCTAGGCCGAGAGCTGGTGATTCCAGGAGATTCTTTTACCGCTACTGGACAAAGTCGAATCAACGTCTAGGAAAAGAGACAGGCTTTTTATCTTTTAGAGCAGCGACTACGTGACTGCATTCCCCAGGCAAGAAGATATATTTTGTTTTAATTCAGTTTTAATTTTACAATAACATGCTAGGAAATTAATTTAATTTGTTTTGATATACATGATTTAAGAAAAATAGAACAGCATAATCCACAATCTAAAGGATCAAAAGGTTAACTTCTTGCTTTCATGTGATAAACTGCTTCTTGCTATTTGTTTAGAACAAAGCTAGATTAATCTGTAACAACATCACATGCTATAAATTGTTCTGATACTTATCTATATTGCATATATATTGTCGCTGCTTGCATGATGAAAACTGCTTTAATACTTGTTATTACTTGCATTGTCTAAGTTCTTTATTATATATGATAAAATTCATGCTAGATCATTTTAGAAATTAGTCTGAAATATTTCTTTAATTCCTAAACTGTTTATTGCTCTCTATTCTTTCCGTAATTGTTTTATCTTGTTAAATCACTTGTCGTATTATTTTCTATTTAATACTACCTACTTAACTAAATTCTGACATCTTCAATAACTTGGATATAGAATTCAGTGGCTCCATCCTGTCACTATGGCCAACCCTGACCACTCTGAGAGTGCTAAACCTGAGAAATTTCTGCCACTTATTTTAAGAGGTGGGAAGCTAGATGAAGTACTGGTTGAGAAATTTCTGCCACTTATTTTAAGAGGTGGGAAGCTAGATGAAGTACTGGTTGACCGCTTCAGCACTCACTTCAACAATTGATGATTCAATTCCTGCACCTTCTCCTAAATCATCACCTGCCAAATTACCATCTGCTGATACTTCTCCTTCAACTCCTTCCTCATTTGTTTATTTGAAACCTGAGGAGATTGACTATCATTATCTCCATAGGATTCCTAGCGCACTCTCTGATAGTCTATATGACATATATTATGAATATAAGAGTGCCAAAGAACTGTGGACAATACTTGAGGAAGAATATGGTCTCGATGATGTTGGAATCGAAAGATTCACCTCCTCCTCCTTCAGTAAGTTCATGATGTCTGACAACAAACCTATCAATGATCAACTTTATAAATTTCAAGATTTTATCCGACACCTTCAATCGAAAGGGAATCAATTCTTCGATGATTATAAGGTGTCTTATCTCATTGATAAACTCCCGCCTCCCTGTCAGTCTTTACTGGAGACCTTCGTCACAAACAAGGTGACCTTACCCTTGTTCAGGCCCTTAGAGTGATTCGCATAGAAGACTAGCATAGGCAAAATTTCATATCCAAGTCTAAACTGAAAGCCAAAGTCAACTTGGTGAAGGATAATGTTGGTCCCGAAATGATACCAATAGTAGGATCTAAAATACGTCAACACAAATACTCAAACAAAGAATGATTAGAGTTAAATATAAAGAACTTGCAAGTAATAAAATTAAATCACAGAAAAGAAAACGAACGCAAACACAAGTGATTTATCATGGTTCGGTCCTCTTGATCTACATCCAGTCCCCAAGCCACCCGCTTGAGATTTTCCTTTAACCTTTGACTTTGTACACCGAAAATTAACACCTTGTATACCACTTGACAAATCCCCTTTACCCAATGTATACAACTCTTCTTACAAACCAAGAAGACCACAACACCTTATACAATCTCTCTTCAACCCGAAGACGCTCTTGTACAATCCTTCTCTTTGAGTGAATACAATTAATCCTATAAGCCTTGAATCTATATGTGATCGTGAACAAGGGCTCTTATAGGTGAACTCTCAGAAATCTTCACTATGGAGTAGGAATTTGAGTGAAGAAATGAAAGTGGGAATAAGTTTTCAGAAAACAGATTTTTGAACAGAGTTTTTGGGCAGAAAACTTGTGTTTTTAATTGGTGTGTTTAGCCTAGGACAACATCCCTATTTATAGCTGAAATCTATAGTCAGTTAGGGTAGTTATCAGGATAAATTTGAATATTGAAACGTTGGATAAAACACCAGAAATCAGAAACTGTCCAACAGTCAGAAACTGTCCAACAGTCAGAAACTGTCATTAGTCGACTAGGGGTTGGGGGTTAGTCGACTAAGTTATTGATTTTTGTCTATATTAGTCGACTAATAAAGGGACCAAGTCGACTAGGGCATGACTGAAACAATTGACATGTTTCTAGAAACTGAATTTAGTCGACCAGAAGAAAGTATAATTCGACTAGGACATATATTAGTCGACTATAAAAATTGATAAGTCGACTAATAGTGCATACATGTCAGAAACAAAGAGTTGGTATCTTTTCAGGATAAAGGTTAGTCGACTACATAAAATATCAAGTCGAGTATACAATGTATAAGTCGGCTAATAAATGGTATAAGTCGACTAATAGGGCTTATGATGTGTGTGTGTGTGTTTTCAAGACTTTTAACATTCTAATAAACATTATAATACACAACCATAGTCATTGTCCTTGAGATGTCTTGAGCATGTAGAAGCATGTAGAACTCTTGTATAAGCTTGTGAGATAGAGCTCCAATGAAATGGCTTCACAAATGTATCATCAAAATCAAGTTCTAACATTCTCCCCCTTTTTTGATGAAGACACTTTGTATGCATGACAACTCCCCCTGCAGAGAATATGTCATATGTTCTCCCCCTGCGTAGAACAGGTTATAAACAAATATAGAAAAACATGTGTTCTCCCCTGCAAAAAATATATCATGACATATATATACATATAATAAATGTTTGAAATATTTTTCTATCAAACTTTTTATACGGTGCCTCAAAGATAAACATTAGAATGGTACCAATCATTATAAGATTAAAGCATTAACATTTAGGAGTCCAAACCCAATTTGAATTTGGTTTCCATCTGTTAGTATACACATAATTGCATGAATTACATATAGAATCTATGTATGATGCAATATAAGTATTTTTATAAAAAATGCTTAAGTTTTTAGGCTATCAAACTTTTTATACGGTACTTGAAAGATAAACATTAGAATGGTACCAATCATTATAAGATTAAAGCATTAACCTTTAGGAGTCCAAACCCAATTTGAATTTGGTTTTCATTTGTTAGTATACACATAATTGCATGAATTACAAATAGAATCAATGTATGATGCAATATAAGTATTTTTATCAAAAATGCTTAAGTTTTTAAGAATCCATATGTACTTGTTCTTAATTCTTTTGAAATAATATTAGTATTTCTTTTTACAAAAGAATTATATGGATTATGATTCTTTTATTAACATGTGTAGATTTTCTAAAAAATCTAAGACCATAATGATTATGTGACATCTTTTGATATGATAACAAATCATTTAACTTTTCTTTTCCTTGATTAAATTTAGTCACATTTTTCAAAAGCTCTTCATATTTCATTTTGAAACTTGATATGTCTTTATTTAAAACAGTAATTCTTTCATTTAAAGATAAAGTTTCCTTTTTAAGCATAATTTTCTTTTATAAAATTCTCTCTATCCTTTTTCAATGATGATATAACTTTTTCAAAATCATCTTTTTGAGAATTTATAGAAGAAATTTGAGAAACATAACATAATTTTTTTTAATAAGTTTTTCATTTTCCTTTGACAAAACTTTATTCTTTATCTTTTCATTCTTAAGATCATTGTATAATTCATGAAATGCATCTAAAAATTCAGTATATTGTATCTCATTTTCTTCTTGGGCCATAAAGCATATGTTAGCATGTTCAGTGGTTTCTTCTTCGTCAGAGGAAGATGAATCACTATTTTCCCATGATGCTTGATAGTCTTTCTTCTTTTTGAACTTTTTGCTCTTGAATTTACCTTTGCTTTTTAGCAATGGGCAATCCTTCTTTATATGGCCTGTTGTATTACAAAAAAATAGTTAAACGTACCTTACTTCAAGAACTTTCTGAACTTTCTTGAGAGCATAGTCATCTCCTCTTCATCATCATCTGAATTGTCCGTATCTGAGGATGCATGGAAGGCAAGTTCTTTCTTCTTTGAGAAAGGTTGTTGTTCATCCTTCTTTCTGTCTTCTAGTTGTACTTCATATGCCATTAAATTACCAATGAGGTTTTCTAATGACATAGTGGAGAGATCATTTGCTTCTTCGATTGCAGTTGTCTTCTTCTTCTAATCAGATGTGAGTGCACGAAGAATCTTGCGAACTTTTTCGACTTGTGTGTATTCCTTTCCAAGGGATGCTAAGGAATTTGTTATGTCGGTGAACTTTGTAACTATTTCTGAGATGGTTTCATTCTCCTTCATTTTGAATAGTTCAAACCTGTGGATAAGAATAGAAATTTAGGTTCTTTAACCTTATTTGTGCCTTCATGTGTTACCTGTAGAGTATGGCATATTTGGTTTGCAGATGTGACTGTTGACACATGATTGAATTCTTCTTTGGTTAAAGCACAGAATAATGCATTCATCGTTTTGGCATCAAGGTTAGCATTCTTCTTTTGATCATCACTCCAAGCGCTGTAATTGGTAGTCGGTTTGGTGTACGCTGTTTCTACAATGTTCCAAAGTTTGTAGTTAAGCGATTGCAAGTAAATCTTCATTCTACACTTTCAATAGTTGTAGTTGGATCCATCAAATAGCGGTGGACATTGTGTAGAATGTCCTTCTTTGAATTGTGATGAAGGAAACTCCGTTGCCATCCTTGTAGGTTGTTGACTGGGTATGCAGGGCTCTGATACCAATTGTTGGTCCCAAAATGATACTAATAGTAGGATCTAAAATATGTCAACACAAATACTCAAACAAAGAATGATTATAGTTAAATATAAATAACTTGCAAGTAAGGAAATTAAATCACAGAAAAGAAAGCAAACGCAAACACAAGTGATTTATCCTGATTCGGTCTTCTTGACCTACATCCAGTCCCCAAGCCACCCGCTTGAGATTTTCTTTTAACCTTTGACTTTGTACACCCAAAATTAACACCTTGTATACCACTTGACAAATCCCCTTTGCCAAATGTATACAACTCTTCTTACAAACCAAGAAGACCACACCACCTTATACAATCTCTCTTCAATCCGAAGACGCTCTTGTACAATCCTTCTCTTTGAGTGAATACAATCAATCCTATAAGCCTTGAATCTGTATGTGATCGTGAACAAGGGCTCTTATAGGTGAACTCTAAGAAATCTTCACTATGGAGTAGGAATTTGAGTGAAGAAATGAAAGTGGGAATAAGTTTTCAGAAAAATAGAATTTTGAACAGAGTTTTTGGGCAGAAAACTTGTGTTTTTAATTGGTGTGTTTAGCCTAAGACAACATCCCTATTTATAGCTTAAATCTATAGTCAGTTAGGGTAGTTATAGGACAAATTTGAATATTGAAACGTTGGATAAAACACCAGAAATCAGAAATTGTCCAACAGTCAGAAACTGCCATTAGTCGACTAGGGGTTGGGGGTTAGTCAACTAAGTTATTGATTTTTGTCTATATTAGTCGACTAATAAAGGGACCAAGTCGACTAGGGCATGACTGAAACAAATGACATGTTTCTAGAAACTGAATTTAGTCGATCAGAAGAAAGTATAAGTCGACTAGGACATATATTAGTCGACTATAAAGATTGATAAGTCGACTAATAGTGCATATAGGTCAGAAACAGAGAGTGGTATCTTTTCAGGATAAAGGTTAGTCGACTACATAAAATATCAAGTCGACTATACAATGTATAAGTCGGCTAATAAAGGGTATAAGTCGACTAATAGGGCTTATGATGTGTGTGTGTGTTCAAGGCTTTTAACATTCTAATAAACATTATAATACACATCCATAGCCATTGTCCTTGAGATGTCTTAAGCATGTAGAAGCATGTAGAACTCTTGTATAAGTTTGTGAGATAGAGCTCCAATAAAATGGCTTCACAAATGTATCATCAAAATCAAGTTCCAACAGATAAGCCTAAGTGCAAATTTATGAATCCCAAGGAAAGAAATTCAAGAAACTCAATTACTTTCATTCTTTTCCTCATACAAACTCATCTTCTATAAAATCTTCACTATCTTCCTCCTTCAAATCCAAAACCTTTGGCCAGAAGACCGATGAAAGATTCCACTATATCTGCAGGAGAACCAATCACTTGGCGCCACAATGTTTCAACCAGAAGAAGGAACCAATCAAGGCTCAACAAAGAGGAAACAGAGAAAATGGTGGGCACAAGGTCAACATGGTGGAACTGAACTCCAACTCTTTTAGGTTAGATTCCTCTCTTCCTATTGTCAACTCTATCACTTTCTTCTCGGACTGGTGGTTAGACTTAGAAGCCAATATTCATACCTGTACTGATCGTTCCTGATTTAAATCTTATCAGGATTAACGTGGAGGAAGCGTGAGCCTGACAAATGACTCCGCTAGAGAGATAAAGGATCTGGATGCATTGATCTCAGAATGACCTCTGGGAAAGTTTTGACTCTTCAAGATGTCCTGCATGTACCCACACTTCAGAGAAATCTGATAAGCGAATCTTCTCTTCTTAGAGCTGGATATAAAATTGTCAAGGAATCTAATAAATTTGTAGTCTCTAAGTCAAATATTTTCTTTGGAAAGTGTTTTGTTTGTGATGGCCTTTTCCGGCCAATGTAATCAATCCTTCTGATAATAAAATCTCTGTTCCTGTTGCATTAAACATTGAGTCTTGTGATATCTGTTATGAAAGATAGGGACATGTTTACTTAAATTCTATCAAGAAAATAATTAACTTGAATCTCATTTCTAAATCCTCTTTTGACTCAACTTCTAAACGTGAAATATGTGTTCAAGGCAAACATGTCCGAACACCTTTTCACTCTATCACAAGGAATTCTGAACCCCTCAAACTGATTCATAGTGATATGTGCGACTCGAACAGAGTTATCACCTGAGGCAGTAGAAGATACCTTGTGACATTCGTTGATGATCATTATAAATTCTATTACACTTATCTTCTCAAATCGAAGGATGAAGTTCTCAATTGGTTCAAAGAGTATAAAGCCGAAGCTAAGAACTAACTTGATAGGAAGATCAAGATCCTAAGATCTGATCTTAAGAGAGTATACATCAAATGAAATGATAGGATTCTGCTAAGAGCACAACATTATTCAGGAGGTAACTACTCCCTACATGCCTCAATCCAACAGTGTAGCTATAGGCTGTCCAAAAATCACTAAGGACAAGTCTCAGATATGAACCTCAATTCAACGTGAAGGTCATGTTTCAAACTAAAATGCGGAGCTCGCGTCCACAGAAGCATGGAGACTTCAAACGCGGCCTGCGTAAACCCGCGTTCAATGCAAGTCTGAGTAACTCTGCGTCCTGTCCAACGTGAGTCTGAGTAACTCTGCGTCTAACGCAGGGTCTGAGCAACCCGCATTCCATTTCAAGCTCAGGTCTGAGCAATTCAGCGCTCCACATCAGACGCGGGTCTGAAAAACCTTGCGTCTCACTTCAAATGTGGGTCTGAGCAACTCCGCATTCTTAACTGATACACTCCCGTCTACAACAAGCAACGTGAGGTCTGTGTCCAGCACGAGACCGCGTTTCTATTTTAACCAACCCCTATTATTGGGTTAATTAACTCCCCATTTAATGTGAAAGTTAATCCCTACTATGGAGGGATTTTAGGGGACAAGAATACCCCTATGACTTCTTATAAATAGCTTGAGAGCTATGAGAAAGAAACAGAGGGGAGAAGAACAAGAACAAGAGGCTTTTTCTAAGATTGAGAGCTGAGAATTCTCAAACTAAAAGCTTCTTGCTTTTTGGAGAGAAGGAGAAAAAGAGTAATCGGTGGACCCTAAACACTCAGTGTGTTAAAACAGAGCTCCCTCCTGATTGATCTTCGAAAGCATCCTGAAGAGAAGCTGGATAGTCGGTCGGTTAACGGAGAACAAGAATCACTCTCCATCATCACACAAAGAATCCAGCCCTAAACAAAGAGGAGAACCATATCTTCTCCTCTCATTTGTATTCGAGATGGTTCCATTGTAATCTTTCATCCACTAAAAAAATTTTTAGTTCAACCGAAGTTGGAGCAATTGAGAAATTTTAACAATGGATTAGTGAATATATACAAAATGTTTAAGTTAATTATACATATCCTAAACATATTTATATAGTTTTGCATAAGTTGTGTATGTATTATCTTGATAAGCATTTTTAAATTACATTATTTAAGACATCTAGGGTATATATTTGTTATCCCGTCATGACGTCCGAAATTTACTAAATGGCCCCTAAATATCTCCGAAATCCGAAATCCGACATCCGATTACGACATCCGATATTTCCCTGATATCCGACATTTAAAAGACTGCTTGTGCTTTTAAGTTCCAGATCATGTAGCAAGATATTAGTTGGTGATTGCTTCAACAAAGGAGTTTTGAAGCCTTTCATAAGTGATTCCAGGGCCCGAACATCAAGATCACATATAGCCTAGCTCGTGGATCACGGTTTGGACCGAGTCGACTTGAAGATGGAAGGTCGTCAAGAAGACTTAGGTATCCCTAGTTTAGTTTAGTGTGTTTTAGATCCATGTGTAAAGATAAGAATAGTTGATATGCTCAAGTGCACAACACACACGTTTTTATGGTTTTTCGGTTTTTAGTTTAACCGATATTTGTTTTCATGAATAGTTGATCAAAACAAGTTTAATTGGTTTATGTATAGTAGATTCATTCTATACATGCATGCTTAACTTTTAAACAAACTTATTTTGACTTTCCTATTCATGTATTGAAAAATCCAAGTTTGATAAAATACAAGTTTTGGTTTTTGGTAAAAATGATAAAACACAAAAATGGTTTCATATGCTTGATATTTGAGTTGAAATGTTTATCACATGTTTATATATTAATGCAAAATGATAAAACTATTTTTTGGGTATTTTTTACAAGTTTTATTGGATTTATTAGAAATATTTTTAACATGTGTTTCTGACCCAGAACAGTGACTGACAGGCCAGGTCGGTCGACCGCAACGGTCGACCGCACCAAGGGCCAGTCGACCGTTGCGGTCGACTGACGTGCACAGCCTTGTGCACGTCTGGCAGGCATTGTGACGGTCGACCGGGCGGTTGACCGGACCAGAGAGCTCTGCTCTCTGTATCTGGGCGGTCGACCAGGCGGTCGACCGGTATGGCCCAACGGTCATAGGCGGTCGACCGGGCCGGTCGACCGCAAGCCTGTCAGGCTGCCAGATCAGCCTAATGGCTAGTTTTCTGTTTGGGCTATAAATACCCCATCTCTTGGGGTGTTTTGATAAGACTTTTGACAAGAAAAATTTCTGAGTTTCTCTAGTGTTTACACAAGTTTTCAAAATAGTTTTTGTGCCAAAAAGCTTCATTTATTTTGTTTTAAGTGTTTTGTTTATTTCAAAGAAATTAGGTTTTGGGAATTGTTTTTGAGCTAAAATTTCTATATCATTTTTGGTGTTTCCCAAGAGTATTTCTTTGATCAAAATACTTAGTTTTCCACACTTGAGCTTATCTTCTATCCTATTCTATTAGGACCTTATTTTGTGGAAAAAGGAAAGAGGTTTGTGGTTGAGACATACCACTTGTTGTAAACCCTTGATTTCTTGTGTTGCTCCCTCTTTGGTAGAGGTTGAGGTTGTTGTATTGGGTTGGTGTTTGCTCCCTCTTTGGTAGAGGTGGAGATTGTGTTTACTCCCTCTTGGTGAGGTGGAGTTGGATTTTGGTTGTATCCCTCAAGTGTGAGGTGGATTGGTTGTTTGGCTACGGGCCTACCCCTCGGTTGTGAGGTGGTGTTTGAGAGAGGAGTTTGGTACTCCTAGAGTTGTAACAAATCCTCCTCGGTGGAGGTTCCCTCGGTGGGAGTATAGTGGATTAGAAATCCTTCTCGGTGAAGGCGGGAACGTAGAGCTAGGGGCTCGAACCTCGGAACATATCTTTGTGTTTGCGTTTGATCCATTATCTCTACACTCTCTCTCTTTTATTTGTGCATAGCATCATTCATATCATTCATATCTATTTGCTTGTGTTGTGCCTTGCATTATCTCATATTGCTTATCATCCTTATATGCTTGGCTTGTTTGTGTGTGCCTCACTTATACTTAACCACAAGAGCTTCATATAGCACCTCAACCCTTATCTAGGGGAATCAAGAGGAGTTAGTCCAGAGCCCTTCACGGGAAATTCGGCTACACTTGTTGGTTGTATTAAGTGTGATTGCAAAATTATTTTAAGCTTCCACATTTAGTTTCTAGATTAGCATTTACACTTATTCACTCCCCCTCTAGGTGTTTTTCAATTCCTATCAAGCAATATGCCTTCACTAAGACCTTTAGTCTCTATATCTTGGCGTATCACCTCCATTCATGTTTTCTTCGGTCTCCCCTGCCCTCTTTTAACTTTCCCTAATTTGATACACTCTACTCGTCAGACTGACGCATCGTAGGTCTACGTCGCACATGACCAGACTATCGCAGGCGTTTTCTCTCATCTTCTCTTCTATAGGGGCTACGTCTATCTTAATACGAATATCCGCATTTCTCACCTTATCTCTCCTCGTGTTACCACACATCCAATGAAGCATGCGCATCTCCGCTACACTCATCTTCTGGGCATGATATCTCTTTATAGCCTAACATTCTGTGCCATATAATAATGCTGGCCTAATAGCAATCGGATAAAACTTTTCCTTCAGCCAAAACAGAATGTTACGGTCGCATAAAACTCCTGTTGCACTCCTCCATTTCAACCAGCCGGTTTGGATCCTATGGTTGACATCACTATTGATCTCACCATCCTTTTAGATAATAGAACCCAAGTACTTAAAATGACTGCTCATCAGTATTTCTTGTCCGTGTAGTGTCACAATACTATAATCTTGGATTCCCTGTTTACTGAATTTGTATTCCATATACTCTGTTTTGATCCTACTTAATCTAAAACCTCGAGATTCTAAAGTTTGCCTTCATAACTCCAATTTGACATTTAACCCCGCTCTCGTCTCGACTAGGATAATATCATTAGCAAATAGCATACACCACGGTATCTCATCCTGAATAGCTCTAGTAAGCTCATCCATCACTATGACAAATAAGAATGGACTCAATGCAGATCCTTGATGCAATCTAATTGTGATAGAAAAATCATTTGTTATGCCTCCACAAGTTCTGACATTTGCCATTACTCCATCGTATATGTCCTTGATTATGTCAATATATTTGATAGGAACTCCCTTTTTCATCAATGTCCACCATAATACCTCTCTTGACACCTTATCATAAGCTTTTCTAAATCAATAAAGACCATATGCAAATTTCTCCTCTCTGAATTGCTCTATAAGTTGACGAAGCAAATGGATAGCCTTTGTCGTCGATCGTCCTAGAATGAACCCAAAATTTCTAACAAACTAAGGGACTAAATGAAGTGTTAACATATCATGATTAAAATATTTTAGATCAGTTAATTTGTCTTAAACATGGTTAATAGGCGCTTTATACACAACACTCGAATATAGGGAAACTGGTTTTAAACACCAATACTATATTGCATAAGGAACCCATATGACATTGTTTTTGACAATTTAAGAACAATGTGAATTTACTATTAAATGCATGATTCAAGGGCTGGATTTCCAGCTTGTATTCTTCAAATCATAGATCAATAAAACTTTAAACTTTCAGCTGTTCATTTTAGGCTAATTGATGAGCATGTAAATCTCAAAAACATTTGATTTTTTTTGTTTTTAAGCATTTTAAATTATTTAGATCACATTGAACAATTCGGATTATCCATTATAATTGCATAACATATAATTCACTTTGAACTTCGGACAACATCTTGTTCTTTCTAACTAATAGAATCTATGCTAAATCCTATATAGGATTCTATATATATACACACACACACTTGTGTCCTTCCAAAAGGATATGAGCACAAATCACTCCCACTCAAATTCAATCCCCTGACATTCGAATACAAGATCTACTCGGTTGAAATTAATCTATATTATTTCAAGTATTTATAAACCAAAAATTAAGTTTTTTTAATACTTTTTGCCCATCCATCAAGCGACGCAAAATGAATGGCCGAAAGTAGTGAGTTAGTTAGATCTATATTTTTAGACATACAAATTCTCGATCCAATCATTTCCCTATAATATAAACATTTAAAAAACCCTACAAACCAATTATTATTAGGTTTCAAATGTTCTATACCGTTAAACTAAAACTCACTATTTAGGCTTCTCCTACTTGATGGATGAGCAAAAATTATTAAAAACACTTGAATTTTAGTTTATAGATAATTGAAATAATATAGATCAACTTCAACAGAGTAGATCTTGTATTCGAATGTCGGAGGGTTGAATTTGAATGAGAAGGATCCGGGCTCAAATCCTTATGGAAGAACACAAGTCTATCTCTCTCCCCCCCTCTCTCTATATATATATATATATATATATTCAGCTGTCCATTTTGCGCCTACTTGATGGATGAAAAAAAATTCAAAATACATGATTTTTGATTTTTAGTTACTTAAAATAATGTAGATTAACTTAAAAGGAATGGATCTTACATTTGAATATCGTAGGGCTGTATTTGAGTGGGAAGGATTCGGCCTCGAATCCTTCTGGAATAACACAAGTCTCTCTCTATATATATAGACACACATTTGAGTACATGCGGAAGGATTCGAACCCGAATCCTTCCCACTCAAACTCAGTCCCATAATATTCAAATACAAGATTCACTCTCCACTCCGTTAAAGTTGATCTACATTGTTTAAAGTAACTAAAATAAAAAATCAAGTATTTTTAATACCATTTGCCTATCCATCAAGTAAGCGCAAAATGAACAGCAAAAAATAGTATTTTACTTAGATTTATGACTTTAGACATACAAATTCTTTATCCGACCATTTGATCATGATCTAAACATTTAAAAAAATCTCACACGCTAATTTTTGTTAGGTTTTAAATATTATACACCATTAAACTAATCAACTCACTATTTTAGCCATTCATATTGCGCCCACTTGATGGATGGACAAAAAATATGCAAAACATTTGATTTTTAATTTTTAGTTACTTTAAACAATGTAGATCAACTTCAACGGAGTGGATCTTGTATTTGAATGTCATGTGATTGAGTTTAAAGGGAAGAATTCAGTCTTGAATGCCTTCACATGTGCCCAAATCTCTCTCTCTATATATTTATATATATACACGAAAATGTACCTCAAGGCCAAAAACTCTGGTGCATCAAACTCCAATTCCCTATCATTTTTTCAAGATCTGATCGCACATTATAATCTTCATGTCTTAAGACATGTATAAAAAATCATGTGATTTGGAGTAGGTTACGCATGTATCAAATGATTGAAAATTTAATAATTTTTCAATAATAGAATAAATATAACTACACATCACCTACTTATATGAAAACACAACAACATAAGCCCGAGAGTACTCCCCTCGGCATCCACAGAATAATATAATACTGATATATTACTAACTTATCATGATCATCACTATTAACTCAATAATACATTTTTGAGAATACATATCTTGATATCACTAACTGATAAAAACTATCTCTAATGTCAACTCAAAATGAAACCCTTTACAATATGACTCTAAATCTATTTATTCAAGATCAACTATCAATCTCATATCAACATATGCTATCACAAGCGCAAATACTCAATAAATTTGACATGATTAAATTACACATAAAGAAAATAGATTTATCTAAAATGAGTTCCAAGTGAAGCTTTCACGCAGTTTAAACCGAACCCCTGCCTCAACGGAGCCTATAAACAAATTAGTTTATTGGAGAGTGAGCTCAACAGCTCAGTGAGTAGAGTTAGATAAAATCCAAGGAATATCGATAATAAGCATGATTTTTCAAGTAATAGGGTAAATCTGATTGAACAAGCGAAACGAAAATTGATAACATCTCATAATATAACAATCAGACAATTATCTCCATTATCTTCAGGAGCAGTCTAATTCTTTTGGTCATTGATTCCCAAATACTTTATTAAGTTTCATTCTACATTTAATAGAATTTATGAGTTGTGTAGAACAATTTTGTTTAGTTAATTAGCTTATTATAGAATTCATCTTATGTATACACAACCTATATTACACATGTATCTTGTATTCCACACAAGGTGACACACCAATCACAATAATTAAATCATAAACGTAGTTTATGCATATAGATAACACATGCATCACAAAACATACTTGCATATCATAATCATATCACACTTCACACAATCAATATCATATTTAATGAGATACCTATTATACATTATTCATATGCATATACAATTCACACGTGAAGTATGGAATCCTCCGTCTTTCCCCTCCTACCGGCTCCCGCCCGGCCCCTTCCTCCATATATATAGATATATAAAATAATAACACCATCTTCCCTCTCCGACAGGCTCCAGCCCGGCCCCTTCCTCCGCATATATAGCTGTATAAAATATTAACACCGTTTTCCCCTCCTATTGGCTCCCGCTCGGCTCTTTCCTCCGTATATATAGTTATCTAAATAATAACACTGTCTTCCCCTTCCTACTGGCTCCCGCTCAGCCTCTTCCTCTAATGTGCATAAATGCAAAAGACAGATTTATAACTCATACGCAAATAACAACCAATGTATCAATGATATGAATATCAGTTAAATACTATGGTTTGCTTTCTAGCTTAATAATTCTATTATCGAGGAGATACATATGATTCCTTGTACATGAAAGCATATATAAGTTGCAAGTTAACTATATAATGAGCTACTCACCTTATTTATATAGATTGAGTTCTCATTCATATTATTAATATCCAACCTTCTTGATCATACTACTTATATATATGTGTACACACATTACCAATATGGCATGTACATTCAAGGTCATACAAGTCTCGATGCACATGCATCATGGGGATCAACTCATTGAAAGACACGATGCTTAATCATTTACTTAAAGGGTAATTATAATTATTGTTATGGTATTCGATTTTCGATTAGGCATCTGATATAGCCACATCAATTTCATGCATTCGGTATACATTACGGTTATAAGCACTCATCACTCATATATAAGTGCATACATGTATCAATATGTATAACAATCAATGAATAATTTATAAGATGATTGTTTGCACTCTTAACACGCATTCTAAGGTTATACGGTTAGGTCTTGTAGTTAAATGTACTTCTTATATATGTTCAATATTTAATGGCCGTAGTTGAGTAACTACCATCCCATGTTTGGAGACTTAACACGCTTGTTAATTATAGATGGCCCACTAATTTGACACTTAAGCAACATCCTCTGCTTTATTCCATCAAAATCGTTAACTGCGAGCTAGGAGGTATATGATTCACTTCACAAGTTATTAACCAATCTTCAATTTCCACATTTA
Organism: Agave tequilana; assembly: GCA_038442645.1. Taxonomy (NCBI): domain Eukaryota; kingdom Viridiplantae; phylum Streptophyta; class Magnoliopsida; order Asparagales; family Asparagaceae; genus Agave; species Agave tequilana. Next base: position 87,666 of record JAVJIF010004304.1, on the reverse strand, counting down.
ACTAATGTATACAAATCGATGTATACCAGTTATTATTATTGGTCCGTTAATTGTATACAAGTTCTTATTCATTTCTACTTACTTTTCATACTTAGTTAACTCATATTTGTAGTTCACTTATTGATACACATTTTCAATTGTTGACCATATCGTCAAATATAAAATATAATTACAGACCAATATTTGGTTGTCATTGCCTTTAACATTAAGACTTACTTTCTATTTGTAAATCCAGGATACGTTCTTGATATTTCATATCATTTATATTAGGTAGATATAATTTCTTCTAATAAAAACCATTCTTTTCAAACTCTCATTTGACTATGACAATATCATAGGAGCAACTATTAGCATATCACATTATTATGTCAAAAACTTTTTATAAAATTCAAATAAAATTAGAAAAGTTAATGATTTGAGAAGCCCATAGCTTTCTTGAAATGAGAATGTAGACAATATTCTATTTAAACTGGAAGTAAGAATGCCAACCTTCTTAACATTAATAAATTTTCCACGTATATCCCAGCGTCGAAATCCCTAAGAAATTATCATGCGTGTAATAAAGGACGTACCTCATTTCACTCGGTACTAATACTACATAAGAATTTGCTCGTACCCATATATTTTAATGAACCAGATAAGGATAAGCTGCTATCAGGAGTAAACATAACTATTTAGAATTTTCAGTAAACTCCTTCATACATAATACATTGCTTTGGTAGAAAGTTGTTAAGAAATTCATGCCCTGTAACAGATAACATGTCACTTGTATTATTTATGGTGACAACCGACTAGCAAAAACATCTGGATCACCAAAACTAAGTTCAAGTCTTCATAAATCATAACATAAAAATAAATATTTCTCAGATTCAAATCTCACATCCGTTTCCTTTATTTTACGCCAACTACATCCTGAATTTTTCGACAAGCCTTTTAACGATCATCAGGTGTCTCACTCTTCCTATGTCATCCCATCTCCCTGTTGAGGCATATATTTCCGATAAAATGATATAATTATCAGTATAATCCTTGAAAAAATTCCTTCCTAAACAACACTTTTCAAAAAAATATATATATTCGCCTCATTAAGCAACCTTCTTTAGCGTGTGCCTTCATGATGAGAAGTAGACATTGCTTATCGACACTTGCACATGACACCAAGAGGTATTAAATAACATTCTCCACATCTTGAACCACCTCTTTCTCAAAATATTATCCTATTAGTCACAACATCACGATGAAGACAAATCTCTTTAATCCTTCATAACAACCGAAGTCACTTGAAATGTCTCCTCTGGAAAGCTAAAGAGACATAAGGATGTCGAATATTTTAGCATCCAGCTTGATCTTTCTCTCCTCAATCTTTTGAAACAAGGACTCGGCCTCACATAATTCCTATTAAATGATTCAATTGTGAAAACTTGTACCATACAGAATTATAAACTAGCTGTGGTATTTCGACAATAATTTCTACCTCAACTATTCAATTGAGACGGGACTAGAACCATAGAAAAATAGACTTTTATATCTTTCCAACGGCATATCGTATACTACAATTAGTTTAATTTAACCATAGTAATTAGACAAAAATTTTCTGTTTAAACAGAATTCATCAACTCTGTCCTCCCTAACAATCGACGACGTTTTCATTATAACTCTTTTTTTGACATAAGAATAAGACACAAAAACTTTCACTGAAAATTAGACTTAATTATCTTTTAACAGTATATTACTTGACTTGTTTATTTCACATAAACAGTCCTAAATAAGCAGAAATCTTTCAGCTATTTAAAATTCTGCAACTCAGTAATTTTGAAGAGCTTGCCATATTTTGGCGATAATTTCTAGCACAGACCATTAATTAAGACACTGTAAAAGCCGTTGGAAAGTAAACTCAATTATTTCAACAGTATATTACATGATACCAATAGTTCTTACTATACTAATAAACTGAAATAAACTTTACAGATTTCAATGTTTGACAGATTTACACCCTATTTCAAGAGTGCTAAAGTTTATGAAATTCACAACTTGTTCTTTAACCTCTCCACCCAATTCAGAATTATAATCAAATTGTGGACTTGAACGTTTATAATCCTACTTACAAATTTGATCCATCATCATTTTTACCCACCATCCACTTTTTAATTTCACAAAAATAAAAGATTTACTATTTTGCTTATAACTATCATTTAGTTCAGAAATTATAAGAATTATTAAAAAGCATAGATCAAGAGAACCCCCCCTACAACTAATTTTTGAGTACAAGAGTTTCAAAGCAATACAAATTGATTATTGGAGGTAAATCATAACATGATTATAAGAATTTTCAGAAATTGATAAATTTGAAATAGGTTTAAATCAAGATGAAATCTCCATCACCTCCTTGTCCCTCCTTGCGCCGTCCTTGTTCCCGCCTTGCGGCGCTCTGCCGTCGGGCGTGGCCGTGGCGCACCCAGGTGTAATACCCCGTTCCCGGAATACGTACTTTGTTACGTATTCAGTCTTTCGATCGTGTTTTCCAAATTACTTCCTGTATCTGACCGATTTCAGTTTAAAAATCATTTCCCAATATTATGTATTTTCTGTGATTTTCTAGAAATTTTCCTGAAATTGAATAAATATTTTCAAAACCGGTGTCGACCAGTGTCGCTGATCGATTCTCAGATTTTTAATTCACAAACTACTAGGAATTTCTAGAAAGTCCTTTAGACTTTATTTCTTAGAATCATATTTTCTATCTAAATACTTTTTCTGAGAATTTTATGAATTTATGAAAATTCCAACGGAGTCGGCAGATAACGGATTCCGGGATTTTTAATTCTAAAACTATAAATTATTTCTTCAAACGAATTTCACCATGAGTCTTCAAATCTTATTCTTGATTTTTGGTAAAATTTTCAGGTCATTCCGAGATACTTGAATTTCGGACATTTTTCAAAAATCCCAAAATTCCACAATGCCACCTCATTTCCCACTCACCCCTCACCTAACCCCACTCACTCTCTCTCCTTCCCATGGCCGGCCAAGTGGCCAGGTGAGGGACACCTCACCCCTTCCTTTTTGCAAGGAAACCCCTCCTTTCTACACAAATTCCATCTCCTTTACAAAATCCCCATCTTATATATAGGTTTTCATTTGCAACTTACCTCTTTTTCTTCCTCCACTTCAACTCAAGAGAAGAGAAGCTCTCACAAACCCTCTCCTTCTTCAACCAAAACCCTAGCTCCAAGAACCCCCCAAGCTCTTCACCTCCAGCTCAAGCTTCTACTTTGGAGCTTGGATCGTAGCTCTCTTCGTCGCCAAGGATCATTTGGGAGCTATCCGTCGACCACACTCTTTCCGGACTCGTAAAGCTTCGATCTAACGATTCCAAGTGAGTATTTCACTCACCAAGACTTAAATTAGCCCTAGAACACTTGTATCTACACTTCTTGTACACCTAGGTTACCAAAAACCTCGGTTTGGACCATTAAACACACTTCCAGAAATTCTGTTCTGTTCACTGTTTTTCCCACTATTAGTCGACTTACCCTAGGAGCTAGTCGACTAGAACACTTAGCTGAAACTTAGTTTTTCTGGAAAACACAGTATTAGTCGACTTACCCCAATTATCAGTCGACTAATCTTTTCTGGACATAAATCTCAACTCTCTGGAAATCAATATTAGTCGACTCCTGAATCCCCCTAGTCGACTAATCCTCCCTGGACCAGAAATCTAACTTTCTGCATCAACAAACTTAGTCGACTTAAGTATCCATTAGTCGACTAATAGTTCCCTGTTAGTCGACTACCCTTACAACCCTAGTCGACTAACTCTTCCTGAAACAGAATTCCAACTCTCTGTATCCCAGTTCCAGTCGACTAATCCAGACTGTCAGTCGACTAGAGACCCCTATTAGTCGACTAACCCTTACCCCTAGTCGACTAATTCTGACTGTGTGTCATAGTAAATTTCTGTTCTGAATTTGGTTCTTATGCTTGTTACATGTGTATTATATCTTGCTTGTTCATGCTTCAATACTGATATTACATGACCTATTACTGAATAGATGTATCTCTTGTTACCTCATGACTTGTTATTGCATATTCTTGTATCATGACATGTAAATAGTAAATATCACCACCCATCATGCCATCTCTTAAAACAAAGCATGATACACTTGACTTTCCTATAAAAAGCACCAATTTACATATGGGTCGGGGGAAATATGCGGATATCGATACGTGTTCGTGTTTACAGTGGTAGTAGGTATATTGTACAATCATATTCCGGTCTAACCTGTGGTACACCAGGGGACCGAGGGGAGTGCTTGCTCCCTATTCCTGAATCAGTCATGACTAAGGGCATACATAAGACCCTCCTGAATAGCCTAGCGGCTGGCTTCCGTCACCAAGCAACGGAACAATCCTGGACCGTTATCCCGGGCATGTACGGGGTCCACTGTAAACATAGTTCGTCGATACCCCCGCTGTTTCCAATAACAACCTTGAGTTACTAGGATATGGATCTATGTGCGCTGGGACGCTGGGTCACATAGCTAGATATCACAGTAAAGCAAGTAATAATAATAATAGACTAGAGCTATGCATTCATTCCTTTCTGACTTCAGTTATATATGCTTTCCTTACCTGCTGGTTTATATTCATTATACTGTTCCAGTTTTCCTTATCCTTGTATCCTGGCCATTTGGCCATATATATTGTTTATCGTTATATGTCTTGATCCCTTGGATTTGCATATTCAGATTCCGAAGCTTGGAACGAAGTGGAGCCATCCACAGAGGACCAAGCTTACTTTAGCGAGCGAGCGGACTAGTTCCAGTCCCTTCGTGCCAGGCTTACCTTTTGACTCACGAGATCCTCTTTCTACTTGTGAGCTTTTTGTATACATATTTGTATATATTTCTTTTGGACTTGGTTATGATGTAATACACATGTATTGTGTAATACTTTATAATATCCTGCGATAACTTTGTTTGTGTACTTCTTGTGTTGGCATATGTATAGATACCACGCTTTGTCGTGTACTCTGTTTCTTGTTGTACTTTTATGCTTAGCGTATATACGTGGGGACAAGTTATGACCTACGTATATACGTCGCAGTGACGTCCCCGTATCTGTGGAATCGGGGCGTTACACCAGGTCCAGAGAAGAAAGGGGGAGGGGGAGGAAGGGGGAGAGAGGAGGAGAGAGTGAGATTGAGAGTTGGAAAGAAACTTAGAGAGATTTGATTTTGGGGTTATTTTGATGGGTTCCTCAGGTTGAAGATGGAAGATGAAAAGATATGAATGAGGGAATAGTTGTTTCCCTTTTTACACAAACCCCCTCTCATATTCATATATTACATATATTCACAACCTCTCTCTTCCCTCGTCTTGCCACCTACACACACTTCAAGGCTAATCCCAGCCCTCCATCTACTCATGCCATGCACACCTACCCCCTACTATTAAATACTCATCAATACAATATTATGATTCTCTTGTATTTAATTGTATTTCTTTGTATTTACACAAAATACTCGTAGACCAATATATTACAATAATACTTGCACAATTTTATGTAAAATCAATTAATATATATACATGTACTCGTACAGGGATGGTTGTATTCATATAATTTATGCATATTCATAACATATATATATATATATATATATATATATATATATATATATATATATATATATATATATATATATATATATATATATATATATATATATTCAATATCCAAACTTATCTCACTTCCAAATTTTCTAAAAATTCATACTAATTAATCAAATCATCTCTAATTATTCTGTTTAATCTCATTAATCCAAAATAAGAATATTAAATTGAGATTTAATAACTCAGGTGTTACAGAAACCATGATGGCTACGGCTGGGGGGCAGATCTGAGCCCTAGAAACTTCTCATGAGTCGGCTATTGTGAGCGTGGCCTTTAACGCTCAACCCGCTCCCTCAATAGATAAAGATTTACTATGCGTGTCTCTCATCAATATATGATTAAAGAGGCCTAATTCAAGGCATAGTCCATTTTGTCTCTCAAGTGGCGGTGAAATTCACTAAGGATATATTTAATACCGCAAGCTATCTATGTCGAATCAACATTATGATGTTGCCCAAGTTTTACTTTTGCTTTATGGTTTATGATTTGTTTATATCATATTGATTTCTTTCATCTTTCCCGAAACTCAAGTTTTGGGGGGGGGGATTGTTGGATGTGTATTTAGTTTTGGAGAGAAAATTTGAGTTTCCCTCAATTTGCCTTTGGTTGTTAATCCCACATTGGATAGACAAAAGAAGTTTGAATGGTATATATACCAACTCTTTCTAAGCTTATTTTTATGAGTGTTAGGCCATGGGCACATCCCCACACGCGCGCGCAAGTGCCGAACCGAACCGTGTCTGGCCGGTTTCTGGTGGCACGTGCCCACGACTTGCGGATACGAATGCAGCTTTGTTCAAAGGGTTCATGGACTTGTCACATTTTGAAAATAATTTTTTGTCTTTCGTTGCTTCTGGGCAAAGTAACCCGAGAGTTTGGACTCGGAATTATTCCCGAGTACCTAGAGACTCGGGAAGACTCCCGAGCACTTGTACTCAGAGTGGGCGCTGAGCACTCGGAATCATTCCCGAGCACTTGACCCGAGGTGACCTCGGAGTGGACCCCGAGCAGTTGGACTCGAGATCATCTCGAGCACTTGGACTCGGAGTGTTCCCGAGCTCCGTCTTACTCTCCTGAAGTGCTTCATGTTTTTCACCTGTAACGTTTCTTAACTCGGTCAAAGCGGATCTGCGAACGTGCTGAGTTGTTGCACATTAATTGAGCCAACCTAAATGTGCGCTTAATTTGTGCGGGTGCTGTTAGTAAAGGGTAAAGCTCTGTGCCTATAAATAGAGTCTTTCCCCGTTTATTCTCTGACAAAAAAAAAAAATCTGAGATAAACAACTACATTTCTTCTTCTCCCACCGTTAAATTTCTTTAATTTTTCTAATTTTCTAGTTAACAATTCTCAGTCTGAGTAAGAGGCTCTGCCTACTGTCCTAACTCGAGTACTGGTGATTCCAGGGGATTCTTTTACCGCTACTAGACGAAACTGAACCAACGGCTGGATAAGGAGACGGACTTTTGATCCTTTAGGTACGCGATTGCATTCCTTAGGCCCGAATATATATTTTGTTTTAACTCAGTTTTAATTTTTGTAGCAGCACGCTAGGAAATTAATTTAATTTATTTTAATATGCATGGTTTTAGAAAATTGTACAGTACAACCAATGGATGGTGACCATATGCTTTACCTCATTGCAAATTTGCAATCCCCTTTGACTATTTTTTTTTCAGATTAAAATCGTGAGGTAAGAATTCCTAATATTTCATTAATAAGAACTTAACGGAACATTCCCATATAGAAGGCTACAAACTTAGATGGACGCATACATAATTTGCTCTTTCAAAAGAAGGAAAAAAAAAAACCAAAGCCACTAGAACGCTCTTGGCGAAGTCGTGACTTCTCCCCTACGCCACAATCACGGTTCCCATTAAATTTCACACTTGCCTTATTGACTCTATCACTTACAATTATCTCAAGGTGGATCAAGTCAATCCAGGTCAACTTTGTCCTCTTATTTCTTAAAGTCAACCACCTCAACTTCCCCAAGGCTTTGAACATGTATTTCTACACATGCGCCATACTACTAACAAGTACATCACCACAACTACAACTCTGGAGTCTTTGGTCCTCCAAAGTTCGTTTCTTTTGGGCCTGTTTGGTTAAGAGTGGAATTGAGGAAGTGAGGAAGTGAAGAAGTGGTAATAGTTCCCTTTGAAACTTGGGAATTGGTTAGTAAGTTTTTCGGTATTTGAATGTTATTGGGAAGTGTGGTTGGAAAATGTTATGTCTTTTCCGGTGTTTGGATGGTAATGTGGAAGTGGAAGTGAAAAAGTTGACCACAAAGTTGATCGCAAAATAATATTAAAATAAAAATTAATTAAAATAAATAAAAAATAGACTGTAATTAGAATGCAAGTGAGATTTACATGATAAAAAAATTAACTGTTTTGTATTACAACTTATTACAAATGAGATTTACATGACCACAAAATTAACTGTAGCATTCTGGAAGTGAGGAAATAGTTGTGTAAAAGAGAAAATAAAAAAAGAAAAGGGGTTTTCTTATTTTCCTTTTCCGGTGTTTGGATAGATAAGAAAGTGAATAATTATACTTCCCTATTTTCTTACTTCCGCCCACTTCCGCCCAACCAAACAGGCCCAAAAATAAATTGTACTTTTCCAAGTCAACCACGTGCCTAAAAACTATGTTACTGCACATCTTGCAGTTCCAGAGAACCAGTGAGTAGGGGTGCCACCGGATACGGATTATCCGCGGATATCCGCATCCGGATCCGCCTCCAATCCGGATACGGATATCATTTTTTCACATCCGTCAATATTCGTATCCGTATCCGTATCCGAAAGGTAGGTGCGGATACGGATATGGTAAAAGTAATATCTTATTCGTATCCGATCCGATATCCGAATGTTGCATGCTTCATAATGATATCGGTATGGAGAAGACTATTCTTCAATGGAATAAGGTATTAAATTTTGATATTTTGAGTTGGTGAAAAAGTAATAGTGAAAACTATTCGATTCTTGCAAGAGCACCACATGATATTTTGAGTATTTCGACATCAACCATATCATACGAATCGGCATTTAGCACCAAAGGACGTGTAATCTATTGTTATAGAAGTCAAATGACAATGAATACGATGAATGTATTGATATATACACAATAATATCATAATATGTATCACATTTAATATTGTAGTAGATGTGATAAAAAGTAATATAAGTATTTTTGTTTAATTTATCTTTAACCATATCTATTTTTAACATATCCGATTAGTATCCGCATCCGATCCGCTAATATCCGATTTATATCTGATATCCGATTTTGACGGATACGGATATCATTTTTTCACATCCGCCAATATCCGTATCCGTATCCGTATCCGAAGGTTGGGTGCGGATATGGATATGGTAGAGGTAATATCCGATCCGTATCCGATCCGATGGCACCCCTACCAGTGAGTCTATACAATTGTCAGAATCAGCAAATACGTGTCTTTCAATATTTTAATCTTGGTGACTGTACCAACATCTCAAAAATTAAGCCAGCCACCATGTGGAGGCACATTTTGCATGCATTATCCTCAAATTAATTCTTTTTTCCTAGTTAGGCTAACCCAGTGCACGGAGCTGAACCCAAAAAAAAGGAAATTTGAGGCCACAACCCTCCCAATACATGTATTTAAAGGCTCAAATTTTGGAAAAAAAACTCACTTGAAGGTTCAAATTAAGCCCTTCAGTCCAGGCTAAAAGTGGCGTCCCCGTACCCGCCCAGATCGGGGCGCCATAAAACTTGATCCATCATCATTTTAACCCACCATCCACTTCTTAATTTCACAAAAATAAAAGATCTACTATTTTGCTTATAACAATCATTTAGTTCAGAAATTACAAGAATTATTAGAAAACATAGATCAAGAGAACCCCCCTCACAACTAATTTTTGAGTACAAAAGTTTCAAAGCAATACAAATTGATTATTGGAGGTAAATCATAACATGATTATAAAAATTTTCTGAAATTGAGAAAATTGAAATAGGTTTAGATCAAGATGGAATCTCCCTCACCTCATTGTCCCTCCTTGCTGTCACCCTTGCTCCCGCCTTGCCGGTGCTCTGCCGCTAGCCTGGGCGTTGCCGACCACCTGGGCGTGGCCGTGGCGCGCCCAGGTCCAGAGAAGAAAGGAAGAGGGGAAGAAAAGGGAGAGAAAGGAGGAGAGAGTGAGATTGAGAGAGTGATTGAGAGTTGGAAAGAGATTTAGAGAGATTTGATTTTGGGATTATTTTGATGTGTTCCTAAGGTTGAAAATGGAGGATGAAAAGAGATGAATGAAGGAATAATTGTCTCCCTTTTTATACAAACCCCCTCTCATATTCATATATTACATATATTCACAACTTCTCTCTTCCCTCGTCTTGCCACCTATACACACACACTTCAAGGCTAATCCTAACCCTCCATCTACTCATGCCATGCACACCTATACCCTACTATTAAATATTCATCAATATAATATTATGATATTTTTCTTGTATTTAATTGTATTTCTTTGTATTTACACAAATTACTCGTAGACCAATCTATTGCATATAACACTTGCACAATTTTGTGTAAAATCAATTAATATATATACATGTACTCGTACAGGGATGGTTGTATTCATATAATTTACGCATATTCATAACATGTGTGTGTGTGTTCTCAATATCCAAACTTATCTTACTTCCAAATTTTCTAAAAATTTGGATTCCACTTCACACTAATTAACCAAATCCACTCTAATTATTCTGTTTAATCTCATTAATCTAAAATAAAATATTAAATTGAGATTTAATAACCCAGGAGTTACAGAAATCGTGATGGCTGCGGCTTGGGGGGACAGGGCTGACCCCTAGAAACTTCTCATGAGTCGGCTATTATGAGCGTGACCTTTAATACTCAACCCGCTCGCTCAATAGATAGAGATTTACTGTGTGTGTCTTTCATCAATATCTGGTTAAAAAGGTCTAATTCAAGATGTAGTCCATTTCGTCTCTTAAGTGGCGGTGAAATTCACTAAGAATAGATTTAAGGCCGTAAGCTATCTACGTCGAATCAACAGTATGATGTTGCCCAAGTTTTACTTTTGCTTTATGATTTATGATTTGTTTATATCATATTGATTTCTTTTATCTCTCCTGAAACTCAAGTTTTGGAGGGGATTTTTGAATGTGTATTTGGTTTTGGAGGAAAAACTTGAGTTTCTCTCTATTTGCCTTTGATTTTTAGTCTCACATTGGATAGACAAAAGAAGTTTGAGTGGTATATATATCAACTCTTTCTAGGCTTATTTTTATAAGTGTTAGGCCATAGGAACATCCCACACGCGTGCACACGTGCCGAACCCGAACCGCGCCGGGCCGGGTTCGGGTGGCGCGTGCCCATGACCTGCGGACACGAATGCAACTTTGTTCAAAGGGTTCTTGGACCTGTCACATTTTGAAATTATTTTTTGTCTTTCGTTGCTTCTGGGCAGAGTAACCCGAGAGCTTGGACTCGAAATTATTCCCGAGTACCTGGAGACTCCGGAAGACTCCTTAGCACTTGTACTCGGAGTGGGCGCTGAGCACTCGGAATCATTCCGAGTACTTGACCCGAGGTGACCTTGGAGTGGACCCCGAGCAGTTGGACTCGAGATCATCCCGAGCACTTGGACTCGGAGTGTTCCCGAGTTCCGTCTTACTCTACCGAAGTGCTTCATGTTTTTGACCTGTAACGTTTCTTGACCCGGTCAAAGCCGATCTGCAAACGTGCTGAGTTGTTGCACATTAATTGCAACTAACCTGAACGTGCACTTGATTTGTGCGAGTGCTGTTAGTAAAGGGTAAAGCTCTGTGTCTATAAATAGAGTCTCTCCCTGTTTATTCTCTAACCAAAAAAAAATCTGAGATAAACAACTACATTTCTTCTTTCTCCCACTGTTAAATTTCTTCAATCTTTCCAATTTTCTGGGCAACAATTCTCAGTCTGTGTAAGAGGCTCTGCCTACTGTCCTAGTCCGGATGCTGGTAATTCCAGGGGATTCCTTTACCGCTACTGGACGAAGCCGAACAACTGTTGGATAAGGAGCTGGGCTTTTGATCCTTTAGGTACGCGACTGCATTCCCTAGGCTAGAATATATATTTTGTTTTAACTCAGTTTCAATTTTTGTAGCAGCACATTAGGACATTAATTTAATTTATTTTGATATGTATAATTTTAAAAAATAGCACAGTACAACCAATGGATAGTCACCATATGCTACCTCATTGCAAATTTGCAATCCGCTTTGACTATTTTTTTTAGATAAAATCGTGAGGTAAGAGCTCCCCAAGTTTCATTAATAAGAACTTAACGGAACATTCTCAATATAGAAGGCTACAAACTTTCATGGATGCATACATAATTTGCTCTTTCAAAAGAAGGAGGGGGAAAAAACCGAAGCCACTAGAACGCTTTTAGCGAATTGGTGACTTCTCCCCTCCACCACAATCACGGGGCCCATTAAATTTCACACTTGACTTGATGACACCATCACTTACAATTATCTCAAGGTGGATCAAGTCAATCCAGGTCAACTTGTCCTCTTATTTTTTAAAGTCAACGACCTCAACTACCTCAAGGCTTTGAACATGTACTTCTACACATGCACCACACTACTAACAAGTACATCACCACAACTACAACTCTGGAGTCTTTGGTCCTCCAAAGTTCGTTTCTCAAAAATAAATTGTACTTTTCCAAGTCAACCACATGCCTAAAAAATATGTTACTGCACATCTTGCAGTTCCAGAGAACCAGTGAGCCTATACAATTGTCAGAATCAGCAAATTCGTGTCTTTCAATATTTTAATCTTGGTGACTGTACCAACACCTTAAAAATTAAGTCAACGACCATGTGGAGGCACATTTTGCATGCATTATCCTCAAATTAATTCTTTTTTCCTAGTTAGCCTAACCCCAGTGCATAGGGTTGAACCCAAAAAACGGAAATTTGAGGCCACAACCCTCCCAATACATGTATTTTAAAGGCTCAAATTTTGGAAAAAAAAACTCATTTGAAGGTTCAAATTAAGCCCTTCAGTGCAGGCTAAAAGTGGTGGGGTCACTTTTTTTTGGACAATAATGCATATCGGTTACATTTCAACAGCTAAAAGTGTGAGCTCACTTCTTCAAATGAGTCTAGGCTAAAAATTTAAACACATTTGTCAAATATTCCAACGGCTAAGATTTAAATCCAATATCAAGATATATTCCAACGGTTCAAATTAAATCAAACGATGAGAATTAAAAAATAACTATTTTAGGTCAAAGTGTTCATAAAATTATATCATGAAACCTAGAAAAAAATAAAGTAAAAAAATGGCAAACCTTAAAAAAAATGAGGGAAAAAAAAATCAATTTTCAACAATTAAATCATTTCGGGACCCAAAATTTGGGTCTGATGCATTAGGAGAAAATACTGTAGCATACAAATGAATAGTTATATTTTGGAAGGTCAAAATTTGAGATTAAACACCAAAGCATTGGGGATGGCATTGTAGTCTTATGTTTTAGGTCCACCTTGACATAAGAGCCGTTGTCAAAAAGCCCCTGATCCTTTTTCTTGTGTCAAAACTTTTTGACACAGTTTTCTATATGCTTTATCTTTTGTCCCCACATAAAGACAATACGTGATACAAAATATTTTCATATCTCTTTATGTCCTTTCTAAGTGGTTTGCCCTTTCTAAGTGGCTAAAACTTACTGATGCAAGTCATGTGAGCGTATTAATAATGTGAGATTTGTGAGATTTTAGGTTTTAATAGCATTTAATACTTGTATTATTTATCTTACATATTTAATATGCTTATTTTACGAGAATTAGCTATTTTTTCCTTGTATAATATTTAAGTAGAAAAATAAAAATAAGAAATTTTCTATTTGTTTTTTTTCTTGTAAATACATAGGCTATTTTTTATATAAATTACATTTTTTTGAATTCTTTTTATTGCAATAGTGTTCTCAGTGAGTGTTTTTACTAATTTGAAAATAATAGATATATTAAATAAAATATGAACAAATGTATTTGAAATGTAGACATACCTAATACAAAGTGGACAATCTTATATGTAATCATTTTTTATAAACTGATAATAATATGGGGTACAAGTGGACAATTTAATTAAGGTGAACAATTTCAGCAATAAATAGACAAATTGTCTTATAGGCGGACCAACAAAAAATAATGTGGACAACTTCAGATACAAGTGGACAACTAAATTGTGGTGGACAATTTCAATAGCAAATAGAAAAGTTGATTTGTAGATTTACCGCCCGACAACAATGTGGGCTAGTTAAGCTAAAAGTGAATAGATTAAGCCTAAATATAAAATGACTATAAAAAGTGAACAATTTAATGTTTTATTTTTTTATAAAATTGTCCACTTTTCTATTTTTATGTCTAAATTTTATATAAAATTAATCACCTTTAGTTAATAAATTTATTATTCTCAGTGAAAACACTAATTGAAAACATTGTTGTAATAAAAAATTCAAAACTAATTAAATTTATAAGAAAAAACAATAGCCTGAGAGAAAAAGAAACAACAGTACAGTATAATGTGTTTACAAGAAGAAAAAACTAAGAAATTTTTTTTTATTTTGCTAAATAAATATTATACAAGAAAAAAGTAAACAATTTTTTAAGCATATTAAATATCTAAAACCGGTAATACAAGTATTAAATGCATGTCAGACGCATTTAATGCACCTCATATGACTTTCTTCAGCAAGTTCTGACTCACTTCAAGAGGGTATTCTGAATATTTATTCTCAACTTACTACCCATGTGGCTATAAAATACGAAGCCACAGAGCTCAATGGACAAAGTTTGATGTTTGCGGGGGTTTTGATCAAAATAAAGCAGCCGAGTGCTTTTTTTCAAGGGGATTTTTTTTTTGTGTGGAGGGATTAGAAATAAATTTCCCCATTTTTTTAATGTAAAAAAAATTTAGAAAAGGAAAGAACTTGGTCCATCATGTTATTAGGTAAGGAATACTAGAACAATCACATATGATACTCATAACCGAATAAAACTCTTAGTTCACTCTAACAAAAGACTCAACAAATATACAATGTAATTTTTTGATGTAGCTGAGACTACAATATAGTTATAACATGTAGTTTTTTATTCCTCCCGTTAGGATACGGCATCATGTGTTTGATTTGATAACTTGTTATTGCAATTCAACTAATGGTGAATTTATAATGGTGAATTTGTAATTGCATAAAAGTTGCTAAAAAGTTGATGTAACATCCTATTTTATTTTTTTTATCATATCTCAACTGCTATTGTTGAAAGTCACATCAATTCGATCGTAGTTTCAATTACAACAAAAAAAATTCAAAATGTAGCTCTGACTACTATAGCTAGAACTACATGTAACTTCTATTATATCAAAATAAACAACTGAGTTGTTGTTTACAATTGTTGGAGCTGTTGAGAAATATGAGAAATTAAATGTGAATCTTTGAGTTGAATTACGGCGAGATCCGTTGATAGAATCAATTGGATAATGGTTGGAGTGTCTTCTCTTTCCATTGGGGATGAACGTGGTATATTCACATGTTCAATTCCGACTTCGAATGAATGAGATATTCAAGTCTAAAGTTTGCCTAATTCAAAAGCCAAAAGAGGATTAAAGGTAGCTAAAAGCGTTTAGTCCCACATTGGCTAGGGGATGAAAGTTTGAAATGTTTAAATAGAGAAAAATGGGAACAAAGGGTGTGCTCTTTGGGTACTTGGAGTTTTTGTTGGCCCAAAGGCTCATCACTCTAGTTTTGATGATGATCAACTCATGTAGTTATAGTACTAATGATCTTGTGTTTATTTAGTCTCAAATTCATGATCAAGATCTTAATAGGTGTGTAGCTTCAACAAAGGATTTAAAGTCAAGTTTTGGAGCTAGCACGGTTTGATTCACGAGCCTATGCATCAAGACCACATCAAGTACTCAAGAGGAGTCGAGCTCGTTGGATCGTGTTTGGACCAAGCCAAGAAGATGAGAAGACTTCAAGTGAAGACTTCATTGAAGACTTGTGTCTAGGTTTGTTTTTATAAGATTTTGTTTTTAGATAAAATGTAAAGGATAGAATAGTTGGTGGACTGCTCAAGTATATCTTACACACACACTCTTGATTTAGATGAGTTTTCATAAAAGAATTTTTATTTTGGAAAAATACAAAAGAGTTTTCTTTTAGAAAAATACCGGTTTGATTTGTGGTATTCAAAGTTTACATGTATTTAACCAAAACCATATTTAGAGCTTAATGTCAAAAACATAGATATTTCATCATGTTTGTGTAGTGGATCATATCCATACACTCTATGCTTTCAAAGAGTTTAAAATATCTTGTTTTTGTATTTGGAGAAGTTTGAAAAAATCAATTTTGGAAAAATACAGTTTTTGTTTTGAGCCAAAATTTCTAAGTAACAAAAGTAGTTCAAATTGTTTGTAACATGTCTTGATTTTGCTCAAACATGTTTGATTATCAAAGTATAATATTGAACCTATTTTTGTATATTTTTCATGATTTTATGGGATTTTATTTTAGCCAAAATACCAAGTTTTTAATCCCTATTTCAGAACTATCCTGGCTTCAGCCGGTCGACCGGACCGGTCGACCGCGCTAGAAGTCGGTCGACCGGGCGGTCGACCGACGTGCACAGACGTGCACGCCAGTTTTGACTGGAGGGCCGGTCGACCGCAGAGAGTTTCTGCTCTCTGGAAAGGCCCCGGTCGACTGGGACGGTCGACCGGCAGAGAGCTCTGCTCTCTGTTCCAGGGTCTCGGTCGACTGGCCGGTCGACCGATGGCTCAACGGTCAGAAATCTGACCGTTGGCCGGTCGACCGGGCGGTCGACCGACAGGCCAACCTGGCTCCAACGGCTAGTTTTTCTAACTCTATAAATTGGGGCTTTTAGGGGCTGTTTTCTATAAGATTTTAAGAATAATTTTGGGCTAGTTTTTCCTACTCATTTCAGTGGTTATATCCACAAGTTTGAGAGCAAATATTTCCAATCAAAAGGAGAGTTTATCAAGAGTGTTTAAAAGTGATTTTCTTGAGTTTTCCTCCACCACTTCCATCCTTATTTTTCTCACAAACACTTGAGCAACCGATTGACATATTCATCCTATAGGAGTGTTCTTGCGAGATTGTTTTTAGGTGATCAAAGAGTTGTGATCACCAAAGTTCTACTTTGTTCTTTGAGGAGGCGGACGAGTGTGTTCGCGGTGTTTGCGGGTTCTTGTGTGAACTCGGTGTTTGAGGTGCGGCCTCGACGAGCTTGTGGGCTTGCGGTGTGTACGGGACTAGAGAGTCCAAGGAGTTCAAGTGTGAACTCGCCTTATAGGTGTTGCGGCACCGAGTGATCCGGTGGATCGATTATAGTGAAAATCCTTCAAGTGTGAAGGCGGGGATGTAGAGCAAGTGTGCTTGAACCTCGAAACAAATATCCCGTGTTTGCGATTGCTCTCTCTCTATCTCTTACTTGTTTATATCTTGCATGTTCACATTGTGTTTATCTCTATATGCTTGATATATTGTGTGCTTATTGATATATGCTTGGGGATTGTTTGCTAACACTAGTTTTCAACCAAGAGAGCCAACGCAGCACCTCAACTCTTATTTAGAGGAATCTTGAGGAGTTAGTCCAGAGCCCTTCACGGGGAATTCGGCTACACTCTTGCGTTAAACTTGGTGTTTAGTTTAATAAGTTTTAATTCCGCATTATTTGACCATTAGATTAGCTCATCACCTATTCACCCCCCCTGCTAGGTGATTTTATAATTGGTATCAGAGCCAAGTGCTCTTGATTTGGGTCTTACAACTTAGAGTTAAAGATCCTCATTTTATAGCTAATCACAATATTTGTACACACACAATGGATTTCATGTCACCTCCCACCTTTGACATTCTTAACATCCAAACTTGAAAGGTTAAGATGTCCTTGTACCTCAAAGCCCTAGGGATTCATGTTTATTTTGCCACCACTAGAAATTCATATTGTTTAAATGGCAAAAATATTGAGGCTAATGCAAAGGCCATTCATGCTTTGAAAAGTACCCTAAATGATGAATATTTATCTAGGGTTGCTAATCTTGATTCGGCTTTTGTAGTATGGAACTCGTTGATCTCCCTTGGCGAAAAGGAACAATATTATGCGGGAAGCGACTCAGATGTTGGAAGTGAAGCTTCCAATGTGTGCTACATGGTCCAAGGGGACAACCCCCTTGAGGTAACTACCGAATCCGAGGTAGATGAAAATGATGATATGTCATATGATGAGCTTACATCTTTTTGCCAACAATTACTTGAAAAATATGAATTGCTTAAAAAGGATAACAAAAATTTGAAAAAGAAATTTGATTGCATGTTAAATGAAAATGATTCATTTAAAAATAAAATTGCATGCTTTGAAAAAGACAATGAGAATTTGAAAAATGAAAATGTTTCCTTACTTTCTAAATTAAGTGATCTTTGTGAAGGAAACACTACTTTGAAAAATAAAATTGTTTTGGTGGAAAAACAAAAGGAAGTTGCTTTACATGAAAATAACTCTTTAAAAAGAAAAATTATTGAAAAAGAAAAAGAAAATATTTCTAAAAAGAAAAAGAATAATGACTCTTATTCTCATCATGCTTTACATGCTACTATTAATGAAAATGAGATTAAATTTTTGAAAAATAAAATAGATAGTTTGAGCTCTACTTTGAGCAATTGTGCATTTAATCATAAGAGATTGGAGTCTTTGTTTTTAAAGAAACAAGCTCCACATGTTCATACACATCACCCACATATATATTCACTTTTTGCATGTTATGATCACACACATACACATATGCATGCTAGAGTGTACAAATGTACACATTGTGGCCGCAAAGGCCATTTAGCAAGATTTTGTTATGATAAGATTAATACTTTAAATTTTTCTAATAATAAAAATGTTTGGGTTCCTTACAAGACTAACCCTCAAGGACCCAAAAGAAAATGGGTACCAAAATCCCCACCTTGTGTATTTGATGTAGGTGCGGGCTCTCACAAGACGTGAGAGATTTGGTGCCTTGGTGGTGGATGCACATGGACTTGATGGACACATTTATTGATGCACCGCTATCAAGGAGGTTTGGTGGGACAACCACCATGTTTTGGAGAATTAGAGCATAGTTCTTTGGTTTGGTAACTATCTCTAAAACTCCTACTTTATTTACATGCATTTATGATTGATGATCTTTAGCATGTTCATGTTTTATTTATTTTGTGCTTCATGTGGTAATTACTTGTTTAAATGTAGTTTTTGTCAAAACTTGGATATATACGTGTACAAATAGTGAGCAACATTTGATTCATATACGTTTGCACTTCATTGTTCATTTGTACTCACTATATGCACATATATAGCCTAGTTTTGATGATTTCCTCATTTACACTTGTTTTGCCTATTTTCATGTTTTTACTTCATGTATATGTATTTTGTATTCAAATCTAATAAATATACATGTATACCCCATGAGTCATTTGCCTTCATGCAATTTACATTATGGACTCTTTTTATGTTTGGGATATGTATGCATATTGTTAGTTTTGAATAAATCATACATAAACCTAGAAGTTTGTTTTTAAGATGAAAAATAAATTTTCATGATTTTTGTTTTGATAAAAATAATCTTCATATTTTTTTTGAGCTTCAATGATTATTTTCATGAAAATGCTATTTACATGATTTTTGAACACTCACACTTCATTTGTTTTATCATGACCTTGTTTCATGAACAAATTTTCGAGCTTTATCGTTTATGAGTGTCAATTCTTGTGTATTTGGTATGATTCATGAAAAACATATATTTTGATTTCATGTTTTGAAGGATCTTTAACTAGTTTTTCAAAAATTATTTTAACTAGTTATTTATTCTTCATTTGGTAGTGGTTTTCACTACAAAAATATTTTCAAACACCTATTTTTGAAAACCCCTTCCAACACCGTTATGGGCGGATGGATGGGCGGTTATGTCTTGCAAACCTTATTGAAAATTCTTTACCTTGTGCATAAAAGGGTGGTAGGTTATGAGTTATATACATGATTTACATTGTTATTTTTAATTGGTATCTCAATTGATATTTTTGTATATACTCATATTTTGTTTCCTATATATGTATGCTTCATAATTTCTATAATATCAATTTCTATTAGTATTCTCTTTTCATACATATATATGTTTTTCGTGCGCTTGATTTACAATTGGTATACATCTTTAAAGCACATAGTAAGTTTATGCTAAGCTTGATTTAAAACTTTATTTTCAATTGGTATCCCAATTGGCCTTTTTAATAAGCTTATGCATTGTTTTCAATTGGTATCAATATGCTTCAATTTCAAAATTGTTATAAATTTACAATTGGTATCAATATGTTTTACCTATTTGAAAATTTCAAAATTTGTAATGTTTATTTACAATTTGGTATCTTAAAATTTGATTATTTACAAGTGGTACCTTTAAAATTTGATTTGCTAAGATATCTCAAAATTTGTTTTATTGAGAAAAATTCAAAATTTTATTTTAATAAGAAATATTAAAAATGTTTTGATTTGTATTGCCTATATGCAAGGAGAGCTTAACATCTCTTCTACATATAGATTCATGTTGAGTGTATCTTATATTGATGAGCTTGACTACTCTTCTTTATGTGATACACGTGTGTAGGGGGTGCTTCACATCTCCTCTTATACATTGCATATTATGTGTTATGTGAATTAGGGCTTGTCATCCCTTCTTCATGTAATGCATATATGTAGGGAAGTTAACTTAGCGTCTTCCTCTTCATGAATGTATATCGCATATAACTTTTTATTGATTTGTTTGATGTCACCCATTTTATTGATTCTTTGTTTCGAACAAAAAGGGGGAGAAAAAAATTGTTGATTTTGTTTTACCCCTTTGTTGATGATTGACAAAAAGGGGGAGAAAGATTTTGGGTTTATATATGCATATTTGTGTTTTTGTATATATTGAGTTCATGCATCACAATAAACAATAAGATATGAGAAAAATGATTTTGAGAAAAAGGGGAAGAAGGTTTTTGAAAAATATGTTTGATTTATGCATGTTTCTCTCTCCTAATTGATGCATATATTCGTTTAGTATCATGTGCTTCATTGAATATCTTATTCTTTTATTGTTATGCATGAGTTAAGGGGGAGCTTCTTTGAAGCTTTACTTTAATCCATGCATATATAACTTCATGAGTTTTGTCATCATCAAAAAGAGGGAGATTGTTGGCCCAAAGGCCCATCACTCTAGTTTTGATGATGAACAACTCATATAGTTATAGTACTAATGATCTTGTATTTATTTAGTCTCAGATTCATGATCAAGATCTTAGTAGGTGTGTAGTTTCAATAAAGGATTTAAAGTCAAGTTTTGGAGCTAGCACGGTTTGATTCACGAGCCTATGCATCAAGACCACATCAAGTACTCAAGAGGAGTCGAGCTCGTTGGATCGTGTTTGGACCAAGTCAAGAAGATGAGAAGACTTCAAGTGAAGACTTCATGAAGACTTGTGTCTAGGTTTGTTTTTATAAGATTTTGTTTTTAGATAAAATGTAAAGGATAGAATAGTTGGTGGATTGCTCAAGTATATCTTACACACACACACACACTCTTGATTTAGATTAATTTTCATAAAAGAATTTTTATTTGGAAAAATACAAAAGAGTTTTCTTTTAGAAAAATACCGGTTTGGTTTTTTGTATTCAAAGTTTACATGTATTTAATCAAAACCATATTTAGAGCTTAATGTCAAAAACATAGATATTTCTTCATGTTTGTGTAGTGAATCATATCCATACACTCTATGCTTTCAAAGAGTTTAAAATATCTTATTTTTGTATTTGGAGAAGTTTGGAAAAATCAATTTTGGAAAAATACAGTTTTTGTTTTGAGCCAAAATTTTCAAGTTACAAAAATAGTTCAAATTGTTTGTAACATGTCTTGATTTTGCTCAAACATGTTTGATTATCAAAGTATAATATTGAACCTATTTTTGTATATTTTTCATGATTTTATGGGATTTTATTTTAGTCAAACTACCAAGTTTTTAATCCCTATTTCAGAACTGTCTTGGCTTCAGCCGGTCGACCGGACCGGTCGACCGCGCTAGAAGTCGGTCGATCAGACGGTCGACTGACGTGTACAGACGTGCACGCCAGTTTTGACTGGAGGGCCGGTCGACCGACCCGGTCGACCGCAGAGAGTTTCTGCTCTCTGGAAAGGCCCCGGTCGACCGGGACGGTCGACCGGCAGAGAGCTCTGCTCTCTGTTCCAGGGTCTCGGTCGACCGGCCGGTCGACCAATGGCTCAATGGTCAGAAATTTGACCGTTGGCCGGTCGACCGGGCGGTCGACCGACAGGCCAACCTGGCTCCAACGGCTAGTTTTTCTAGCTCTATAAATTGGGGCTTTTGGGAGCTGTTTTCTATAAGATTTTAAGAAGAGTTTTGGGCTAGTTTTTCCTACTCATTTCAGTGGTTATATCCACAAGTTTGAGAGCAAATATTTCCAATCAAAAGGAGAGTTTATCAAGAGTGTTTAAAAGTGATTTTCTTGAGTTTTCCTCCACCACTTCCATCCTTATTTTTCTCACAAACACTTGAGCAATCCTATAGGAGTATTCTTGTGAGATTGTTTTTAGGTGATCAAAGAGTTGTGATCACCAAAGTTCTACTTTGTTCTTTGAGGAGGCGGACGAGTGTGTTCGCGGTGTTTTCGGGTTCTTGTGTGAACTCGGTGTTTGAGGTGCGGCCTCGGCGAGCTTGTGGGCTTGCGGTGTGTACGGGACTAGAGAGTCCAAGGAGTTCAAGTGTGAACTCGCCTTGTAGGTGTTGCGGCACCAAGTGATCCGGTGGGATCGATTATAGTGGAAATCCTTCAAGTGTGAAGGCGGGGATGTAGAGCAAGTGTGCTTGAACCTCGAAACAAATATCCCGTGTTTGCGATTGCTCTCTCTCTATCTCTTACTTATTTATATCTTGCATGTTCACATTGTGTTTATCTTTATATGCTTGATATATTGTGTGCTTATTGAGATTGGAGTCTTTGTTTTCAAAGAAACAAGCTCCACATATTCATGCACATCACCCACATGTATATTCACTTTTTGCACGTTATGATCACACACATACACATATGCATGCTAGAGTGTACAAATGTACGCATTGTGGTCGCAAAGGCCATTTAGCAAGATTTTGTTATGAAAGATTAATACTTTAAATTTTGCTAATAATAAAAATGTTTGGGTTCCTTACAAGACTAACCCTCAAGGACCCAAAAGAAAATGGGTACCAAAATTCCCACCTTGTGTATTTGATGTAGGTGCGGGCTCTCACAAGACGTGAGAGATTTGGTGCCTTGGTGGTGGATGTGTTGGCCCAAAGGCCTTCCACCCTAGTTTTGATGATGATTAACTCATGTAGCTATGTTTACTAATAATCTTGTGTTGTTTAACTTTCAGATCATTAACCAAAATATTAGTTAGTGATTAGCTTAAACAAGGAGTTTAGAAGATTTTCATAGCGATTCCAGGGCCAAAGCTTCAAGATCACACTTTACCTAGCCCATGGATGGAGTTTTGGAGCAAGTCAACTTGAAGATGAAGATCATCAAGAAAACTTAGGTATCCATAGTTTAGATAGTGTGTTTTAGATCCATTTGTAAAGTTTAGTATAGTTGATATGCTCAAGTGCACAAACACACACGTTTTCATGTTTTAGATTTGGTTTTCATGAATAGATTGATCAAAACAAGTTTACATGTTTTATATGTATAGTAGATGTTTTCTATTTATACATACATGGTTTAACTTGCTAAACAAACTTATTTTGATATCCCTATTCATGTGTTGAAAAATCAAGTTTGATAAAATGCAAGTGTTGGTTTTGATAAAATTGGCAAGACACAAAAATGAATTGATATGATTGATATATGTCTTGAAATTTTTATCACTAGTTTGTATTTTAAAATAAAATGATAAAACAAGTTTTTATGGAAGTTTTAGAAAAGATATAAGTATTTTCAAAATATGTTTTTATTCAATTTTCTGTTCCAGGCTTCAACCAAGTCGACTAGTAACCTGACTAGTCGACTAGGGCTGAGGTCGGTCGACCGGGCCGGTCGACCGACGTGCACAGATTTGTGCACGCAACTGGCACAGTGGACCGGTCGACCGGGCGGTCGACCGTCCCAGAGAGCAGTGCTCTCTGTTTGTTTGGGTCGACCGGGCGGTCGACCGGGATTGCCTAACGGTCACATTTCTGACCGTTGGCGGTCGACCGGGCCGGTCGACCGCTGCCTGTCAGAGCTGCCAGCTCAGCTCTAACGGCTAGTTTTGTATTGGGGCTATATATACCCCATCTCTTCATAGTTTTTGTAGAAGTTTTTAAGAGCAAAAATTCCAGACCTTCTTAAGTGTTTTTAAAGAGTTTTCAAAAGTATTTGGGGCTTTAATCTTTCAATCTTTATTGTTTTGGGTTTTTGGAAAATCAAAGAAAACTAAGGTTTGGGAGATTGTATTGATTTTCATTTTCTACCATTTACAAGAGATTTCCCTAGTAGTTTTTCTTTGTTGCTTGTTTCCAAAAACACCTTGTTTCCACACTTGAGCTATATCTTCTATCCTAATCTATTTAGGATCTTGTTTTGTGAAAAAAGAAAAAGGAAAGAGGTTTGTGGTTGAAAGAGACCACCTATTATAAACCCTTGATTTCTTGGTTGCTCCCTCTTTGATAGAGGTTGAGGTTGTATAATTGGGTTGTTGGTTTGCTCCCTCTAGTGAGAGGTGGAGTTGGTTTGTAAACCCTCTTCGGTAGAGGTGTTTGTTGTTGTTGTATTGGCTACGGGCCTACCCCTCGGTTGTGAGGTGGTTGTTTGAGAGAGGAGTTCGGTACTCCCTTGTTGTACAAATCCTTCTCGGTGAAGGTTCCCTCGGTGGGAGTCCTCGGTGGACGGTATAGTGGATTGGAAATCCTACACGGTGGTGTAGGCGGGGATGTAGAGTAAGGGTGCTCGAACCTCGAAACATATCATTGTGTTTGCGTTTGATCCACTTGTCTCTAAACTCTCTCTCTTTACATTTGTGCAAAGCATTATACTTCATTCATATCATATTTGCTTGTGTTGAGCATAATTCATATTGTCATATCATATCTATTTGCTTGTGTTGTGCCTTGCATAATTCACATTGCTATATCTTGTATATGCTTGGTTGTTTGTGTGTGCCTCACTTGTACCTAATCAACAAGAGCTTCATATAGCACCTCAACCCATTCAAGGGGAATCAAGAGGAGTCAGTCCAAAGCCCTTCACCGGGATATCGGCTACACTTGTTGATTGTATTAAGTGTGTTGCAATAATTTACATTAGCTTTCGCATTTAGCGCACTTAGTTTTGCATTTAGTTTTAGATTAGCACTAACACCTATTCACCCCCCCTCTAGGTGTTTTTTCAATTGGTATCAGAGCTAGTGCTCCTGATATTAGGCTTAACATCTTAGGAGTGAGATCCATTTGATTGCTAATCTATTGTTTGCATTTGCTTGTTTGCACACTCATATAGTTTATCATGGCTTTCATGACCCCACCTATGTTTGACCCTTCCAACATTCATGTTTGAAAGATTAGGATGACTGTTTATTTACAAACCCTAGGTCATAAAGTTTACCTTGCCATTACCAAGGAATCCTTCCTTAGTGATCGCAATCATATAGGGGCCAATGCATAAGCCCCAGAGGCCATTAGAAGCACATTACCTAAAGATTATCTTATGTGTGTTTCTAACATTGATTCCGCCTTTGCAGTGTGGAATAAATTGACAACAATAACCACCACCTCCGAGTTTCTATTGTCAAATCAACCGAAGGAATCTAGTGGAGAATCCGATTCACAATGCTTCATGGTCCAAGGGAATGACTCCCTTGAGGTACATTCGGAACCCCACTTAGATAATGATGATTGTGCTAGTTCTTCAAAGGATAATTATGATGCCCATGCTTTGAATGAAGAACTTTCAATTGTTTGTGAAAAATTGATTGAAAAATATAAAGTTTTGAAAAAGAAAAGTCTAGAAATTGAAAAAGAAAATAAAGATTTGCATTCTAGACTTAACAATGTTTTGCAAGAAAAGGTTGAGGTCTATAATGAAAGGGATTCATTGAGATCTCAATTAGAACTTACATTAAAAGAAAATAAATTTTTAAAATCTAAAAATGATTGTGAAACACTTTTGAAGAAAAATAAGAACTTGTCTTCAAAAGTAGATTTTGTTTTAAAAGAAAATGTTGCTTTGAAAAATAAGATTATTTCTATTTCAAATGAGTTGAATGTTTGTTTAGATAAGAATATTGATTTGCAAAATAAAATTGATACACATGTTTGCCATGCTAGGGTAGTATCACACACTTCACCTATTGCATGCCACACTTCTTCTTCTTCTAAGATTAATGATGATATTTGTTTGCTTAAGAAGAAGGTTGATTGTTTGGGCTCCACTATGAGCCAATGTGCCATTAACCACTCACGGTTGGAAACCTTGGTTCGAAAGAAACAAGTTTCAACTTTTATGCATGCACACCCTCCACGGCATACACATGCTCCTCACGGACATACTCATCACATGTATGCTCATGTGTACACATGTACACATTGTGGTCGTAAGGACCACCTTGCTAAATTTTGCTTTGATAGATTACATACTTCAAATTTAGCAAAGAACTTTGTTTGGGTTAGAGAAGGTACTAACCCCCATGGACCCAATAAGATATGGGTACCAAAGACCACCCCTAAAGTTTTTGATGTAGGTGTGGGCTCTCACATGACGTGAGAGTGATGACACCTTGGAGTGGATGCGTTCCAGACTTAAAAGGAAATCAATTGGATGCATCACTTTCAAGGGAAGGTTTGGTGGAGAGGACCACTTTTGTTTTGGGGAACTAGAGCGGTGCCCTCATTGGTTTGGTATCGAATCTCTAACTCCTTATTTATTGTTTTCATGCTTTTAATATTCATGTTTTATAGCATGTTTCATTGTTTAGTGATTAGTATGAAAACGCCATGTTAATTAGATTAGTGATATACATGTTTAGTTATTTTGAGACACCCATGTTTTATATGGATAAATTCTTTTGTGTTCTCACTATTTGGTTGCTATTGCGTATATCATATATCTAATAACATGTGGATATTCATAATAATCATGTTTATATTTATCATGTTGATTTTTATTGTGTTTTGATACTTCATGTGTTGATTACATGTTTAGATGTTAGTTTTCATTAAGACTAGTTATATACTTGTGCATATAGTGGGCCACAAATAAATTTATATATGTTTGAGCTTGAATGCTTATTTGAACCCACTAGATGTGCTAGTATAGTCTAGTTTTGATGATTCATACATTTTAAACTTGTATTCTCATTTTGGATTTGTTTTATGAGTTTTCACTTCATGTATATGTTTGTATTGCCAAACTTTAAGACATACATGTATATCCTTTTGAGCCACGTGCCTTCATGCATATACATTTGTGGACTCTTTATATTTTGGATATGTATGTATACTTTAGTTTGTATTAGACATACATATGCCATGAAGATTAAATAAGTTTTGATGATTTTCGTGTTTTCAATGTTTAAGGAATAATTAAGCTTAATGAAAAATTTTCATGATTATGATATTCACACTTTATATGTACATTCACTTTTATTACTTGCTCATGTTTTGTTTTCATGAGTCAAAATTGTGCTTAATTGGATTAGAGTGTTGATTTTCATGTGGATTTCTTATTTCATGAAAAACTATTTGTTGTATTCCTTACTTGAAGGATTTCGTACTAGTTTAAAAGATTTTCCATTTAACTAGTTACGATATTCTTCATTTTGGTAGAGTTTTTCAAACAAAGCTTATTTTTCAAATCTATTTTTGAAAACTCCTATCATCTAAGGGCGGTTGGAAGGGAGATCATGTTCATGTATGCTTTACTATGAAAATCATTTTAAACTTGAACCATGATTGGGTGGTAGATTATATGAGTTATATCATGCTTTTATTGTTATGTCAATTGGTATCATTGAACTCTTTCAATTGGTATCAATTTGATTCTTTTGTATACTATATGGTTATTGTGTATGTATATTTTCAATTGGTATCATCTATTGGTGATTGGTACTCATTCTATTTCATACACATATACTTGTTCTATTTGTGCTTAAGATATAAATTTTTCACAAATCTTGTTTATGCTAGTGCTTGAGCTTCAACTTTATTTCAATTGATTTAGTTTTCAATTGATATCTTATTCCAAGTCTACGCATCATTTTAGTTGGTATTTTATAAAGGGAGAGAAAATTTAATTTTGTCTTTCAATTGGTATTTGTTTTCCACTCCCTTACTTTATGATTGAAAATTTCATATTGGTATCATAGGTTTAATATGAAAATTATTTACAATTGGTATCAAAATTTTGTTTAAACATTCAAAATTTATTATGTTTAATATCAATTGATATCAAGATGC
This sequence comes from Agave tequilana, assembly GCA_038442645.1. Classification (NCBI taxonomy): domain Eukaryota; kingdom Viridiplantae; phylum Streptophyta; class Magnoliopsida; order Asparagales; family Asparagaceae; genus Agave; species Agave tequilana. The sequence goes on along the minus strand of JAVJIF010004304.1, from coordinate 59,406 downwards.
TTCATTGACATTCTTTTATTGATATCATGTTGTTTAAAGTCACCCTTATTGACTTTGTTTTTGTTTTAGACAAAAAGGGGGAGAACATTGTTTTATTGTTTTTGATTGACAAATAGGGAGAGAAAGATTTTTACCCCTCATTTTATTGTTTTGACTGTTTACCCCTTTGTTGATGATTGACAAAAAGGGGGAGAATAATTTGTGGTTTATATATGCATACTTTTGTTTTTGCATATATTAAGTTTTATTGGTATCTAGAGCATCTACTGTTTTGTTAATGTTTTATTAATTTAATTGGTATCTAGAGCTTCTAGAATATGTTTTATGCATGTTAATGCATACATGTTTATATGCATACTTGTGTTTAGTTTTCTCATGCTTAACAAATAAACAATAGATATGCATATATGTTTTGTTTTGCAAATGTATGGAGATAAGAACTTGATGTCCTTTATGATTATTTGACATGTTGTATTTGCATACATGTCATACATTTGCATACATATTTATGAGCTTCATTGTCACATATTTTTATTTGTTTATGCATCAGTTAAGGGGGAGCTTCTTTGAAGCTTAACTTTAATCCATGCATATATAATTCCATGAGTTTTGTCATCATCAAAAAGGGGGAGATTGTTGGCCCAAAGGCCTTCCACCCTAGTTTTGATGATGATTAACTCATGTAGTTATGTTTACTAATAATCTTGTGTTGTTTAAGTTTCAGATCATTAACCAAGATATTAGTTGGTGATTAGCTTAAATAAGGAGTTTAGAAGCTTTTCATAGTGATTCCAGGGCCAAAGCTTCAAGATCACACTTTACCTAGCCCATGGATGGAGTTTTGGAGCAAGTCAACTTGAAGATGAAGATCATCAAGAAGACTTAGGTATCCATAGTTTAGATAGTGTGTTTTAGATCCATTTGTAAAGTTTAGTATAGTTGATATTCTCAAGTGCACAAACACACACGTTTTCATGTTTTGGATTTGGTTTTCATGAATAGATTGATCAAAACAAGTTTACATGTTTTATATGTATAGTAGATGTTTTCTATTTATACATACATGGTTTAACTTGCTAAACAAACTTATTTTGATATCCCTATTCATGTGTTGAAAAATCAAGTTTGATAAAATACAAGTGTTGGTTTTGATAAAATTGGCAAGACACAAAAATGAATTGATATGATTGATATATGTCTTGAAATTTTATCACTAGTTTGTATTTTAAAATAAAATGATAAAACAAGTTTTTATGGAAGTTTTAGAAAAGATATAAGTATTTTCAAAATATGTTTTTATCCAATTTTCTGTTCCAGGCTTCAACCAAGTCGACTAGTAACCTGACTAGTCGACTAGGGCTGAGGTCGGTCGACCGGGCCGGTCGACCGACGTGCACAGATTTGTGCACGCAGCTGGTACAGTGGGCCGGTCGACCGTCCCAGAGAGCAGTGCTCTCTGTTTGTTTGGGTCGACCGGGCGGTCGACCGGGATTGCCCAACGGTCACATTTCTGACCGTTGGCGGTCGACCGGGCCGCTCGACCGCTGCCTGTCAGAGCTGCCAGCTCAGCTCTAACGGCTAGTTTTGTATTGGGGCTATATATACCCCATCTCTTCATAGTTTTTGTAGAAGTTTTTAAGAGCAAAAATTCCAGACCTTCTTAAGTGTTTTTAAAGAGTTTTCAAAAGTATTTGGTGCTTTAATCTTTCAATCTTTATTGTTTTGGGTTTTTGAAAAATAAAAAAAAACTAGGGTTTTGGGAGATTGTATTGATTTTCATTTTCTACCATTTACAAGAGATTTTCCAAGTAGTTTTTCTTTGTTGCTTGTTTCCAAAAACACCTTGTTTCCACACTTGAGCTATATCTTCTATCCTGATCTATTTAGGATCTTGTTTTGTGGAAAAAGAAAAAGGAAAGAGGTTTGTGGTTGAAAGAGACTACCTATTGTAAACCCTTGATTTCTTGGTTGCTCCCTCTTTGGTAGAGGTTGAGGTTGTATAATTGGGTTGTTGGTTTGCTCCCTCTAGTGAGAGGTGGAGTTGGTTTGTAAACCCTCTTCGGTAGAGGTGTTTGTTGTTGTTGTATTGGCTACGGGCCTACCCCTCGGTTGTGAGGTGGTTGTTTGAGAGAGGAGTTCGGTACTCCCTTATTGTACAAATCCTTCTCGGTGAAGGTTCCCTCGGTGGGAGTCCTCGGTAGACGGTATATTGGATTGGAAATCCTACACGGTGGTGTAGGCGGGGATGTAGAGCAAGGGTGCTCGAACCTCGAAATATATCATTGTGTTTGCGTTTGATCCACTTGTCTCTAAACTCTCTCTCTTTACATTTGTGCAAAGCATCATACTTCATTCATATCATATTTGCTTGTGTTGAGCATAATTCATATTGTCATATCATATCTATTTGCTTGTGTTGTGCCTTGCATAATTCACATTGCTATATGTTGTATATGCTTGGTTGTTTGTGTGTGCCTCACTTGTACCTAATCAACAAGAGCTTCATATAGCACCTCAACCCATTCAAGGGGAATCAAGAGGAGTTAGTCCAGAGCCATTCACCGGGAATTCGGCTACACTTGTTGATTGTATTAAGTGTGTTGCAATAATTTGCATTAGCTTCCGCATTTAGCGCACTTAGTTTTGCATTTAGTTTTAGATTAGCACTAACACCTATTCACCACCCCTCTAGGTGTTTTTTCAGGATGCACATGGACTTGATGGACACATTTATTGATGCACCGCTATCAAGGAGGTTTGGTGGGACAACCACCATATTTTGGAGAATTAGAGCATAGTTCTTTGGTTGGTAACTATCTCTAAAACTCCTACTTTATTTACATGCATTTATGATTGATGATCTTTAGCATGTTCATGTTTTATTTATTTTGTGCTTCATGTGGTAATTACTTGTTTAAATGTAATTTTTGTCAAAACTTGGATATATACGTGTACAAATAGTGAGCAACATTTGATTCATATACGTTTGCACTTCATTGTTCATTTGTACTCACTATATGCACATGTATAGCCTAGTTTTGATGATTTCCTCACTTATACTTGTTTTGCCTATTTTCATGTTTTTACTTCATGTATATGTATTTTGTATTCAAATCTAATAAATATACATGTATACCCCATGAGTCATTTGCCTTCATGCAATTTACATTATGGACTCTTTTTATGTTTGAGATATGTATGCATATTGTTAGTTTTGGATAAATCATACATATACCTAGAAGTTTGTTTTTAAGATGAAAAATGAATTTTCATGATTTTTGTTTTGATAAAAATAATATTCATATTTTGTTTTTGAGCTTCATTGATTATTTTCATGAAAATGCTATTTACATGATTTTTAAACACTCACACTTTATTTATTTTATCATGACCTTGTTTCATGAATATATTTTCGAGCTTTATCGTTTTTGAGTGTCAATTCTTGTGTATTTGGTATGATTCATGAAAAACATATGTTTTGATTTCATGTTTTGAAGGATCTTTAACTAGTTTTTCAAAAATTATTTTAACTAGTTATTTATTCTTCATTTGGTAGTGGTTTTCACTACAAAAATATTTTCATACACCTATTTTTGAAAACCCCTCCAACACCGTTATGGGCGGATGGATGGGCGGTTATGTCTTACAAACCTTATTGAAAATCCTTTACCTTGTGCATAAAAGGGTGGTAGGTTATGAGTTATATACATGATTTACATTGTTATTTTTAATTGGTATCTCAATTGATATTTTTGTATATGCTCATATTTTATTTCCTATATATGTATGCTTCATAATTTCTATAATATCAATTTCTATTGGTATTCTCTTTTCATACATATATATGTTTTTCGTGTGCTTGATTTACAATTGGTATTCATCTTTAAAGCACATAGTAAGTTTATGTTAAGCTTGATTTAAAACTTTATTTTCAATTGGTATCCCAATTGGCCTTTTTAATAAGCTTATGCATTGTTTTCAATTGGTATCAATATGCTTCAATTTCAAAATTGTTATAAATTTACAATTGGTATCAATATGTTTTACCTATTTGAAAATTTCAAAATTTGTAATGTTTATTTACAATTTGGTATCTTAAAATTTGATTGTTTACAAGTGGGACCTTTAAAATTGATTTGCTAAAATATCTCAAAATTTGTTTTGTTGAGAAAAATTCAAAATTTTGTTTTAATAAGAAATATTTAAAATGTTTTGATTTGTATTGCCTATATGCAAGGAGAGCTTAACATCTCTTCTACATATAGATTCATGTTGAGTGTATCTTATATTGAGGAGCTTGACAACTCTTCTTTATGTGATACACGTGTGTAGGGGGAGCTTCACTTCTCCTCTTATACATTGCATATTATGTGTTATGTGAATTAGGGCTTGTCATCCCTTCTTCATGTAACGCATATATGTAGGGAAGTTAACTTAGCGTCTTCCTCTTCATGAATGTATATCGCATATAACTTTTTATTGATTTGTTTGATGTCACCCCTTTTATTGATTCTTTGTTTCGAACAAAAAGGGAGAGAAAAAATTTGTTGATTTTGTTTTTACCCCTTTGTTGATGATTGACAAAAAGGGAGAGAAAGATTTTGGGTTTGTATATGCATATTTGTGTTTTTGTATATATTGAGTTCATGCATCACAATAAACAATAAGATATGAGAAAAATGATTTTGAGAAAAAGGGGAAGAAGGTTTTTGAAAAATATGTTTGATTTATGCATGTTTCTCTCTCCTAGTTGATGCATATATTCGTTTAGTATCATGTGCTTCATTGAATATCTTATTCTTTTATTATTATGCATGAGTTAAGGGGGAGCTTCTTTGAAGCTTTACTTTAATCCATGCATATATAACTTCATGAGTTTTGTCATCATCAAAAAGGGGGAGATTGTTGGCACAAAGGCCCATCACTCTAGTTTTGATGATGATCAACTCATGTAGTTATAGTACTAATGATCTTGTGTTTATTTAGTCTCTGATTCATGATCAAGATCTTAGTAGGTGTGTAGTTTCAACAAAGGATTTAAAGTCAAGTTTTGGAGCTAGCACGGTTTGATTCATGAGCCTATGCATCAAGACTACATCAAGTCCTCAAGAGGAGTCGAGCTCGTTGGATCGTGTTTGGACCAAGTCAAGAAGATGAGAAGACTTCAAGTGAAGACTTCATGAAGAGTTGTGTCTAGGTTTGTTTTTATAAGATTTTATTTTTAGATAAAATGTAAAGGATAGAATAGTTGGTGGATTGCTCAAGTATATCTTACACACACACACTCTTGATTTAGATGAGTTTTCATAAAAGAATTTTTATTTTGGAAAAATACAAAAGAGTTTTCTTTTAGAAAAATACCGGTTTGGTTTTTTGTATTCAAAGTTTACATGTATTTAATCAAAACCATATTTAGAGCTTAATGTCAAAATCATAGATATTTCATCATGTTTGTGCAGTGGATCATATCCATACACTCTATGCTTTCAAAGAGTTTAAAATATCTTATTTTTGTATTTGGAAAAATCAATTTTGGAAAAATACAGTTTTTGTTTTGAGCCAAAATTTTCAAGTTACAAAAATAGTTCAAATTGTTTGTAACATGTCTTGATTTTGCTCAAATATGTTTGATTATCAAAGTATAATATTGAACCTATTTTTGTATATTTTTCATGATTTTATGGGATTTTATTTTAGTCAAAATACCAAGTTTTTAATCCCTATTTCAGAACTGTCCTGGCTTCAGCCGGTCGACCGGACCGGTCGACCGCGCTAGAAGTCGGTCGACCGGACCGGTCGACCGATGTGCACAGACGTGCACGCCAGTTTTGACTGGAGGGCCGGTCGACCGACCAGGTCGACCGCAGAGAGTTTCTGCTCTCTGGAAAGGCCCCGATCGATCGGGACGGTCGACCGGCAGAGAGTTTTGCTCTCTGTTCCAGGGTCTCGGTCGACCGGCCGGTCGACCGATGGCTCAATGGTCAGAAATCTGACCGTTGGCCGGTCGACCGGGCAGTCGACCGACAGGCCAACCTGGCTCCAACGGCTAGTTTTTCTAGCTCTATAAATTGGGGCTTTTGGGGGCTGTTTTCTATAAGATTTTAAAAATAATTTTGGGCTAGTTTTTCCTACTCATTTCAGTGGTTATATCCACAAGTTTGAGAGCAAATATTTCCAATCAAAAGGAGAGGTTATCAAGAGTGTTTAAAAGTGATTTTCTTGAGTTTTCCTCCACCACTTCCATCCTTATTTTTCTCACTAACACTTGAGCAACCCGTTGACATATTCATCTTATAGGAGTGTTCTTGTGAGATTGTTTTTTAGGTGATCAAAGAGTTGTGATGACCAAAGTTCTACTTTGTTCTTTGAGGAGGCGGACGAGTGTGTTCGCGGTGTTTTCGGGTTCTTGTGTGAACTCGGTGTTTGAGGTGCGGCCTCGGCGAGCTTGTGGGCTTGCGGTGTGTACGGGACTAGAGAGTCCAAGGAGTTCAAGTGTGAACTCGCCTTGTAGGTGTTGCAGCACCGAGTGATCCGGTGGGATCGATTATAGTGGAAATCCTTCAAGTGTGAAGGCGGGGATGTAGAGCAAGTGTGCTCGAACCTCGAAACAAATATCCCGTGTTTGCGATTGCTCTCTCTCTATCTCTTACTTGTTTATATCTTGCATGTTCACATTGTGTTTATCTTTATATGCTTGATATATTGTGTGCTTATTGATATATGCTTAGGGATTGTTTGCTAACACTAGTTTTCAACCAAGAGAGCCAACGCGGCACCTCAACTCTTATTTAGAGGAATCTTGAGGAGTTAGTCCAGAGCCCTTCACGGGGAATTCGGCTACACTCTTGCGTTAAACTTGGTGTTTAGTTTAATAAGTTTTAATTCCACATTATTTGACCATTAGATTAGCTCATCACCTTTCACCCCCCTCTAGGTGATTTTACAGTTTTCGCGCGCGATTAGGGGAAACCATGCCCGCGCGCCTGTGGCGGCGGCCGGCTGGCGCTGGTGCTGGAGCCGGGCTCGGGCTCGGGCCGTTGCAACCGTTCGGACGGGAACGGACTTATTTGCCCCTCCTGGGAGCACTGTAAATAGCGCTTCTTTTCTCTCATTTTAACACAAAACAAACATCAACACAGAAAAGGAAAAGAAGTTCCTTCCTCTGCCATTACGAAGTGGGAATTTTGCAATTCGGATTCAGAAGTGATTTCCACCAGGAAGTGAAAATTCTGCAACTCGGATTCTGAAGTGACTTCCAACAAATTCTGAAAAAAATTCCTTCTGAAAGAAGGCTCAGAAAATTCAACAGATTCTTTAATAGAATTGTTGTCTGAATCTGTGACTTCCAAAGAAGAATATTCTTCTATTCTTTCTATTCTTTCTTTACAGTGGGTGTTCCTCAACTACGGTTCGACCGTGCGGTGATTTGGTAGTGCTATCCAAATACCGTGAAGGAGTGTTGTATCTTGGGAGACCAGCGTCCAATAGCTCATTAGCACCGTAGCGGGGAACGTAATTGTCTTAAGGAGATTCGCTATAAGCGTGCCTCACTCCAAGTACTGTATAAGTGAATTAATTTTTATTATACAGGGGTTATACTGATGTTCAGTATATTGAGACTGACTTATACCAATCTAATTGGTATTTAACCAAGGAAGGTAATTGAAAGGTGGTTCTGTAACTAAGGAACGTTCTAATGAAATAATTGGTATTTAACCAAGAAAGGTAATTGAAAGGTGGTTCTGTAACTAAGGAACGTTCTATTGAACGAAAAACCTCCCACCTGATATTCATCGACCTGGCCAATTAGATCGGTGGCATTGATTAGTTGTCAGATTGATCCTAGAACTAACAATCTTAAGACAATTACTGAAGTTACTTACTTCTATTCTGCTTGAACTTGTAGAAAATGTCTGAGACTAATCAAGACAGCTCAAGTAAGGCACCAAACATGCAGATCCAAACTTTGATGCCTGCTCTACTTCCTAACCCGAAGCAGGAGAAGCCAGGAAAATTTGATGGCACAGATTTCAAGAGGTAGCAACAGAAGATGCTCTTCTACTTGACCACTCTGCATCTGGTCAAATTCCTGCAAGAGGATCCACCAGAAACTGGAACTGATCAGAACTCAGTCCTTGTAGTCGATGCATGGACTCAAGGTGACTTCCTTTGTCGAAACTATATTTTGAATGGACTGAATGACTCTCTTTACAATATCTATAGTCCAATCACAATGGCAAAGAAGTTATGGGCCAGTCTAGATAAGAAGTACAAGACTGAGGATGCCAGTACCAAGAAGTTCAACGTAGGACGATTTTTAGAGCACAAGAAGGTGGACAACAATACTGTAATCAGTCAGGTGTAAGAGTTCCAACTTATCTTGCATGAGATAGAGGCTGAAGGTATGAATCTACCTGAAACTTTTCAAGTTGCTACTATTGTGGAGAAACTCTCACCTGCATGGAGAGATTTCAAGAACTACCTGAAGTACAAGCGCAAGGAGCTAAAGTTGGAAGATCTCATTGTGAGGTTTTGAATTGAGGAGGACAACTGAAAGTCTGAAAAAAGGAGCAGTAAGAACTCCTATGAAGCCAAGGCAAATGTGATTGAAGACTCAAAGGGGAAAGCGTCTACTTCTAAAGGCTTAAAGCGAAAGAAGACTGCCTAAGAGTACAAAGGTAAGGTCCAAGAAGGTAAGAACATGCGCTTCAAGGGAACTTATTACATCTGCAATAAAGAGGGACATAAGGCGAATGAATATCGCAGCCATCTCAAAAAGAAAAAGAAGAAATATCCACAGGCAAACCTGACCGACCATGCGTCGCCAAGCCTTTCAGTTGTGGTGTCAGAAGTGAATCTGACGACCAACAATAAGGATTGGTGGGTAGATACTGGGGCTACTCGACACATCTGCTCTGAGAAATTATTATTCTCTGAATATCAAAAACTAAAGCAAGATGAGATACTCTTCATGAAAAACTCAGCCGTCTCCAAGGTTGAGGGAAAAGTAAAGATCATCCTGAAGTGGACATCTGGGAAAGAGCTTACTCTGAACGATGTGCTCCATGTTCCAGATATCCGCAAGAATCTGATCTCTAGATCAATACTTAGTAAGAAAGGATTTAGAATGGTTTTTGAATCAGATAAATTTGTACTTACTAAGGGTGGGATGTATGTGTGATCGGAGCAGAACAAGCACTCGAAAAAGTGTATTTTATGAATCAATGAAAAGCTTGTATGTGTGCTAATGTTTCCTTGATACTTCCGTTATAGCATTGGCTCAACGGGTCGAATCCACAGGGACGGGAGGCGATAGAAGCATTAATAGTTTTTATTCACGTAGGTTGTTAACAAGTCTTATTTGTTAAAAGAATAAGAAAAAGAGAAAAGAAAAGAAATTCGGAAGTGATCGATGGAGAAGGCGATGAAACGGCGATGTGAAAAACGAAAGAGAAGTGGTTTGAAAAACAAAATAGAAAAGAAGATGAAACAAAGGTGAACTAAGAAGTTGGTGAAAACATCGATAAGAAAATAATAAAAAGGTTTTGAAAATAATTCTTAAAACAAAGTAAAAAGAAAGGAGAATACTATGAAAGAAGTCTCATGGTTTCTAACTACTAATTACTCCACTAACATGCTAACCTCTTAGTGATAGTTGCCTCACATGGATCCTTGGCCATCACTAATCCTTAGCTTCAAGAGACGATACAAAGCATGACAAATAAGATGGTTCTTCACATTCAAACTTGCATCAAGAGCAAGCTAATACAAACATTAGATCATCAAATCATTAAAAGCAAGCATGAAATAAGAGAGTTAGCTTGGTTAGCAAGTTAGGAAGTTAGATGTTAGAACCCATCATCATGAGCCATCAATGGCTCTTGTAAGAGTAAGGCCTTGTAGAGGTTACTAGATTCATGTGGATTATCAAGTAAGTGGTTAGCTAGTTAGTGGTTAGTAATTAGTCACCATGAGAGAAAAAATCTAGCTAAGCATTATGTAGAAGATGGAGAAGATTATATTGGAGAAGAAAGGAGACACATTTACATAGATTGTCACCATCTATTACATCAATATCTCTCTATCTCTCTCTGAGCATAATCTCTTAGCTCTACTATAAGATCTAAAAATAAAATGAAAATACAAAATAAAAGGGAAAGCAAATCCTAATCTACAACTAGAAGAGAGAAACCTAGCCTAAAAACAAAATCTGCTTGCGTTTCGGCCAAACCCTGCCTTATTTATAGGCAAAAGGAGGTTCCAGAAGACAAGACGTGACCACGCGTCGAAGATTGACGCGTGGCCCCGAAACGGCCACGGAAACGCGGCGATATGACAATACCAGGGACCTAGGTCCCTGGTTTTGGTGTGGGGATGCGCGGCGCTTCGGGGACCTTCTAGATATTCTCCGATTCGGGTATTTTGATCCGTATATTCGTCTGACGTGCGCAAGGGTTTAGGTTCAATGTATCTTCTAGAAGATCCCTTACTTGGCCTTCAAGAATTGCGGATTTAATTACCCGAAAATGGGTTTAATTAAGCTCTTATTACTCATTTTCCCTTCTTGTCTTGATTATCTGCAAGAGAGATCAAAACACGGTTTAGACCGACATTTTATTCATAAACCGGTGGGAAAATGCGACATAATGCAGAATTGTAGACTAATCAATGTGGGAAAGGGTTATCTTGTTGATGGATATTTTAAAGCCAATGTTGCAGTGGTGGACAAAAAGTCTGTGTATTTGTACCCTAAGCTTATAAATAAAGAAAAGTCTTCTGTTTATTTGCTTGAGTCTCCTATTTTATGGCATATTAGATTAGGGTATGTAAATTACAAGTCTTTAAAAAAATTGTCTAATTTAGGATATTTTTTTAAACTCAACTTGGAAGAAATTCGCAAGTGTGAGATTTGTGTTGATGCCAAGTTTACGAAAAATTCATTTCACTCAATTGATCGAAATACAGAACCTTTAGGGTTAATTCAAAGCGATCTGTGTGACTTGAAGTTTTTGCCAACTAGAGGCGAAAAAAAGTATTTTATTACTTTTATTGATGACTGTACAAGATAATGTTATGTGTATCTTCTAAACATTAAGGATGAGGCAATGAATATGTTTATAACATATAAAGCTGAAGCTGAGAATCAACTTAACAAGAATATCAAGATTCTAAAATCTGATCGAGACGGAGAATATGAATCAAATAATTTTAGTGAGTTATGTGCTAAATATGATATAATCTATCAAACTACAGCACCATATACTCCTCAGCAAAATAGAATTGCTGAACAGAAGAACAGAACTTTGAAGGAGATGGTCAATTCTATGCTCGTAAGTTCTGGAGCTCCGTAGAACTTGTCAGGGGAAGCTCTGTTAACTACAAATTATATTCTAAACAGAGTACCCCACAAGAAACTTGGTCTTATACCATTTGAGTTATGACATGAAAGGACACCTTCCTACCATTACCTCAAAATGTGGGGTGCCTTGCAAAGGTACTAATACCATTACCTAAAAAGACTAAGTTGAGAGTAAGAACTATGGACTGCATATTCTTAGTCTATGCCTTGAATAGTAGTGCCTACAGATTTCTGATTTATAAATCAAAAATTCAGATATTCATGTAAACATGATTATCGAATCTAGAGTGTTGGCCCAGAGGCCTTCCACTCTAGTTTTGATGATGATTAACTCATGTAGTTATGTTTACTAATTATCTTGTGATGTTTAGTTTCCGATCATTTATCAAGATATTAGTTGGTGATTGCTTCAACAAGATGGTTTGGAAGCCTTCACTTGGTGATTCCAGAGCCCGAGCATCAAGATCATTCATTGCACTCGCTCGTGGATCACGGTTTGGATCGAGTCGACTTGAAGATTGAAGATCGTCAAGAAGACTTAGGTATCCATAGTTTAGTGTGTTTTAGATCCATGTGTAAAGATTAGATAGTTGATATGCTCAAGTTCACATACACACATATTTTATATTTTGGTATTTTTAACAAAACATATTTTTAGATTTAAAGACAAAAACTATGATATATATTTGTTTCTTGTATATTGGACTTATGTCCATATGCAACATGCCTAAAAGTGTTTAATATCATGTTTTGTGTTTAAATGAGTTTTAGGAAAAATCAGATTTCCTATTGAAAAAAACCAAGTTTGGAAAAATACAGGTTTTGGTTTTTTATAATATTTTCTAGACACAAAAATGGTTCAAAATGTTTGATATTTGTCTTGAAATATTTATCACATGTTTGTATATCTATGTAAAATGATAAAACTATTTTTGTGGATTTTTAGTAGTTTTATGGGATTTATTAAAATATTTTAAAACCCAGTTTTTGACCCAGAACAGTGCCTGACAGGCTCTGTCGGTCGACCGCACGGTCGACCGACCCAGGAGCCGGTCGACCGGGCAGTTGACCGACGTGCACAGCCTGTGCACATCTGGGCCTGGCATTGGGCCGGTAGACCGGCCGGTCGACTGGACCAGAGAGCTCTGCTCTCTGTTTTTGGGTAGTCGACCAGGCGGTCGACCGGCTTCCTCCAACGGTCGAAAAATCGACCGTTGGCGGTCGACCGAGCGGTCGACCACCAGCTGTCTCGCTGACAGAATCAGCCAAACGGCTAGTTTTGGAGGAGGGTATTTATACCCCATTTCTTGGGGAGTTTGACAAGACTTTTAAGAAAGAAAAAATAGTGTTTCTCCAGAGTTTATTTTCAAGTTTTCAAAAGTGTTTTTGGGCTTTAAACTTCCAATTTGATTTGTGTTTAGGGTTTTGGAAAATCAAAGAAAACTAGGTTTTTGAGATATTGATTTGGATTTTCATTTCTATCATTTACAAGAGATTTTCCAAGTAGTTTTTCTTTGTTATTTGATTTCCAAAACACTTGTTTTCTACACTTGAGCTTATCACCTATCCTATTCTATTAGGATCTTGTTTTGTGGAAAAGAGAAGAGGTTTGTGGTTGAGATATACCACTTGTTGTAAACCCGCCTTGATTTGTTGTATCCGTCTTTGGTAGAGATTGATTGGAGTGGTGTTGCTCCCTCTTTGGTAGAGGTTGAGATTGTGGTTTGCTCCCTCTAGTGTGAGGTGGAGTTGGTTTTTGTATCCCTCTTCGGTAGAGATGATTTGTGGTTGTTTGGCTACGGGCCTACTGAAATCACCTAGAGGGGGTGAATAGGTGATAGTGCTAATCTAGTGAACTAAATGCAGAATTTGAAACTAATTACAACAACACACAAGCAAGTATATGATATAGCAATATGAACAATGCACAAAGTAGAGAGAGAGAGACAATGGATCAAGCGCAAACAACGAGATTTGTTCGAGGTTCGAGCACCTAGCTCTACATCCCCGCCTTCACCCAGAAGGATTTCTAATCCACTAGCTTGTCCACAAAGGACTCCCACACAGGGAACCTCCACCGAGGATTTGGGGCAATACAATAATTAGGAGTACCCAACTCCTCTCTTTACAACCACAACCTCCTTCTTGAGGCAAAGCACCAAGCTAACAAACAATCACCTCACAACTTGAGGGATTAGCACAAAGCTACACAAGGATCACCTCACAACTTGAGGGATGCAACCCACTTGCACAACCTCCTCAACACAATGAGGGAAAGGCACAAAGCCAAGAAAATAATGGGTTTACAACTTGGTGATCAAAAGATCACAAACAATCTCTTTTTCCCACAAACACAAAGACCCTATAGATAGGATAGAATGAAGCTCAAGTGTGGAAAATAAAGTGTTTAAAATAAAGAAAAATTACTTGGGAAATCTTCACAAAGATATAGATTGAATGAACCAAAACCAATTCCCAAAAGACATTTTTCTTTGAAATATAAAAACACTTTAAAACAATAAGATTGATCTTTTTAGCACAAAAAAACTCTTTTTAAAACTTGTTTAAACACTAGAGAAAGCTCAGAAATTTCGTCAAAAAATTCTTTTAGAAAACAGGCCATTAATGGGGAATTTATAGCCCCTAGAAAAATATAGCCGTTGGAAGCAAATTCTGCCAAAAATGAACTACCGGTCGACCGTCCGGTCGACTGGCCAACGGTCAATTTTTGACCGCTGGCAGCTACTGGTCGACCGCCCGGTCGACTGGCCCCAGAACCAGAGAGCAACAGCTCTCTGGCCGGTCGACCGGAGCAACCCGAGAGTGGGTAGCTTTCTGTCGGGCGACCGGTCGGTCGACCTGTCGACTGATACGCCGGTCGACCGCTACGGTCGACCGGCTCCTGGCCCGGTCGACCATTACGGTCGACCGCCAGAGCCTGGCAGCCAAAAACCTGGGACTGGAAAACTGGATTTTTAATCTCATAAAAATTCCCATAAAATCTCTAAAATTCCACAAAAATAGTTTTATCATTGTTCATTGAAATACAAACTTGTATTAAAAATTTTAACACAAATCTCAAACATTTTGAACTATTTTTGTGTTATAGAAATTTTGCCAAAAACCAAAAACTGTATTTTCTAAAACTTGGACTTTTGAATTGAAAATACGTTTTGTCCAAAACTCATCCAAATACAAAAACATGGTATTAAACAAAATTTAGGCATGATGTATATGGATATAATCCTATATACATGAAACATATATATATATATATATATATATATATATATATATATATATATATATATATATATATATATATATATATATATATATATATATATATCCATGTTTTTGACTTTAATCCCAAAACAAGTCTTGTTAAAAATACTGAAACACAAAACTCATGATATAGACTATCAAACTAAGTTTGTCAAAATAGTTGAAGCATGTATGTATATAGAACACATCTAATATACATAAAACAATGTAAACTTATTTTGATATAATATCTATTCATGAAAACCAAGATCAGTTAAACCAAAACAGAAAAACCGAAAACCAATATCCAAAACATGAAACGTGTGTGTTGTGAACTTGAGCATATCATACTATTCTAATCATTACAAATGGATCTAAAACTCAAACTAAACTAAGTACCGATGTCTTCTTGTAGAGCGACGTCTCCAAGCCGACTCGATCCAAAACTTCGTGATCCACCGAGCTTGACTCCAAAGAGTGCTATATATGATCTTGTCGCTCGGGCTCTTGAATCACTATGTGAAAGCTTCCAAACCATCTTTGTTGAAGCTAATCACCTACTAACATCTTGATTAATAATCTGAAACTAAAATCACAAGATTATTAGTACACATAACTACATGAGTTAATCATCATCAAAACTAGAGTGGAAGGCTTTTGGGCCAACAATCTCCCCATTTTTGATGATGACAAAACTCATGGAGTTATATATGCATGGATTAAAGTTAAGCTTCAAAGAAACTCCCCCTTAACTCATGCATAGGAAGAAACATAAGAATATGCAATGAAAGCTTATAAACATGTATACATAGACATGCATAAAACATAGATATCAAATACAAAAACATGTTCTTTATACCAAACATGAAATGCATCAACATGCATAAATAAAACAAGCTCTTGATTAAAACAAGCTCTTGATACCAATAAAAAACTCAAACTAAAACAAGCTCTTGATACAAATAAAAAACATGTTCTTAAATATTTTATACCAATAAAGCATTAAGCTCTTGATACTACTAAAAATCTAACTAACTAAACTATGTTCTTAAACAAACACTCTTGATACCAATACTTGATACCAAAATAAAAACATGCATAGTTATAAAAACATGCATATAAACCCAAATAATTCTCCCCCTTTTTTTTAATCATCAACAAAGGGGTCCAAGTAAAAATAAAACATTCTTCTCCTTTTTGTTCGAAACAAAGAATCAATAAAGGAGTGACAATAAAACAAATTCTTCCGACATGGTACCAATTAAAACATATCAATATAAGAATTCTTGACATCAATGATACCAATTAAAAAAAAAAAATCAATAGAGACCAATTGAAAGTAAACAAAATCTTGATACCAATTGTGAGTAAACAAATAAGCATCTTGATACCATTTTTGAGAAAACAAATAAAATCTTGATATCAATTTAAAGTATTATTCTTTTTAAGCATATGATACCAAATTGAAATTATTATTTTCTATCATAAAGTAAGGGAGTGGAATACAAAACCAATGGTAAACCAGATACCAATTGAAAGATAAAATACGAGTTTTCTCCCCTTTATGAAACACCAAATAAAATAATGCATAAGCTTGTAAAGATACCAATCGAAAACTAATCAATTGAAACATAGTAGTCATTAAAAGACAAGCTTTAGCTTAAACAAAATTTGTGCTTAAAAATATAGGGATATAGCAAGCACAAATAAAACATGTATATGTATGAAAAATTTGATACTAATTGAACTTGATACTCTTTTAAGTGTAAGCATACATACATAAAATATATGAGTATATAAGAAAATGTCAATATTGATACCAATTGAAAGAATCCAATGATACCAATTGAAACAACAATAAGATCAAATGTATAACTCATATAGCCTACCACCCATTCATGTTCAAGTTTAAAATGATTTTCACTATAAAGCATACATGAGCATGATCTCCCATCCATCCGCCCGTTGAAGGTAGGGTTTTCAAAAAAATAGGTTTGAAAATATAGTTTGTTTGAAAAATTCTACCAGAGCGAAGAACACGAACTAGTTATGGAAAAATTTGTTAACTAGTACGAAATCCTTCAAGCAAGGAATAAAATAAAGATATTTTTCATAAAACACATGTTAATCACATGGCACTAAACACTCGAAATCAATAGGACACATATCATACTCATGAAAATAAAATCATGAGAAACCAATAAATCAGGTGAGTGCACAAGTGTTATGTGAAACATGGCATCATGAAAATGTTCAATTAAGCTCAATTGAATTTCCTTTAAACATGAAAACATAAAAGACTAAATTTTCATTAAAACCAATCCATACTTCAAGGCATATGGATGTTTTAACAAAACAAGAAGTATACATACATATCCCTAAACACAATTGAGTCCATAATAAAAATTTGCATGAAAAGCAAATGACTCAAGGGGTATACATGTATATCTTAAAGTTTGGCAAAATAAACACAT
The DNA here is from genome assembly GCA_038442645.1 of Agave tequilana. Lineage (NCBI taxonomy): Eukaryota > Viridiplantae > Streptophyta > Magnoliopsida > Asparagales > Asparagaceae > Agave > Agave tequilana. The sequence goes on along the minus strand of JAVJIF010004304.1, from coordinate 42,309 downwards.
ACATGAAGTTAAAACACATGATCATAAAAATATGTCCAAAATGGGAATACAAGTTTAAAATGCATGAATCATAAAAATTAGACTATACTAGCACATCTAATGGGTACAAATAGGCATTCAAGCACAAACATATATAAAGATTTATTTGTGGCCCACTATATGTGCAAGTATAGATCCTAGTCTTAATGAAAACTAACACTTAAACGTATATTCAAAACATTAGGCGTAAAACGGGATATAATTCAACAAGATAATCATAAAAATGATCATTATGTAAATCCACATGCTATTAGACCTCTGATATACATAATAGCTAAACAATGGTGAGAACACAACATATGGGTCCTTATAAACAAGGGTGATCTCAAAAGCTATACATGCATGTCGATGATCTAAGAATCATGGCATTTAACATAATAAACTATAAACAGCAAAAACATGAAATATCAAAGCAAGAATCATAAACATCGATATAATCATTATGTGTATGCATATGTATTAGATCTAGAGCATACATATTAGTTAAAAACAAGGTGAGAACACATAGATATAGATCCATTTTAAACAAGGGTGTCTCAAATAACTAAACATGTATATCACTAATCTAATAAACATGGCATAAGTATAATGAACAATAAAACATGACATGCTATAAATCAATGATGTGAAAGCATGTAAATAAAAACGGGAGTTAGAGATCGATACCAAAACCGATGAAGGCACCTCTCTAGTTCTCCAAACCAATGGTGGTCCTCTCCACCAAACTCCCCTTGAAAGTGACGCATCCAAATTGTTTTCTTTAAGCACGGAACGCATCCACTTCAAGGTACCGCCACTCTCACGTGATGCGAGAGCCCACACCTACATCAAAAACCATAGGGGTGGTCTTTGGTACCAATTTTTTTTTGGGTCCATAGGGGTTAGTACCTTTCCTAACCCAAACAAAATTAGTTGCTAAATTTTCATCATATATTCTATCATAGCAAAATCTAGCAAGGTGGCCCTAACGTCCACAATGTGTACAAGTGTACACATGAGCATACATGTGATGTTTGTGATCGTGATGAGCATGTGTATGCCGTGGAGGGTGTGTATGCAAAGATAGAACTTGTTTCTTTCGAAACAAAGATTCCAAGCGTGTATGATTCAAAGCACAATTGCTCAAAGTGGAGCCCAAACAATCAACACTTTTCTTCAAAATATTTATATCATTTTCAATACTGAAGATAAAGTGGAGCATGCAATAGAAGTGCTAGGTGAGGCTACACTAGCATGACAAACATGGGAATCTATATCATTTTGCAAAGATTTATTTTTGTTTAAAACTAAATCTAATTCTTTTGAAATAAACTCAATTTCATTTTTCAAAGAAAGGTTATCTTTTAAAACACACTCTAATTTTGAAGATAAAATCTCATTGTTTTTCACAACATCATCACAATCATTTTTACTTTTCAAAAATTCATTTTCCTTTAGGGCAAGTTCTAGTTGAGATTTAAGTGAATCACGTTCACTAGCAATCTCTTCCTTCTCTTGCAAAGTCAATTCAAAACTCGAACACAAATCCTTCATTTCTTCTTTTAGTTCAAAGTTCTTCTTTTTAAAAGTTCATGTTTTTCCAAAAACTTTTCAAGCTTTGTAGCAAGTTCTATATTTAAGGTTTGAAATTCTAAACATCCATAGCAATAAGAACTAGAGCTATCATCTAGTAGAGATTCCGATTGTACCTCAAGGGAGTCATTCCCTTGGACCATGAGGCTGTTGGCCCAATGGCCTTCCACTCTAGTTTTGATGATGATCAACACTCATGTAGTTATGTTTACTAATATTCTTGTGTTTCTAAGTTTCAGATCATTAACAGGATATTAGTTGGTGATTAGCTTCAACAAGATGATTAGAAGCTATTCATGATGATTCCGGTGCCAAAGCTTAAAATCATACCTTTGCACTTGGAGAATCACGGAGTTTGGACCGAGTCTACTTGAAGATGAAGATCGTCAAGAAGACTTAGGTATCTAGTTTAGAGTTTGTGTTTTAGATCCATTTTTGTAAAGCTTAGTTTAGTTGATATGCTCAAGTGCACAAACACACACGTTTTATGTTTTGATGTGTGGTTTCATGAATAGTTTGATCAAAACAAGTTTTCAAGATTTATATGTATAGTAGATGTTTTCTATTTATACATACATGCTTTAAACTTGTTAGACAAACTTATTTTGACTATCCTATTCATGTTTTGAAAAATTCTAGTTTGATAAAATACAAGTTTTGTTTTTGATAAAATTGGCAAGACACAAAAATGAATTGATATGATTGATATATGTCTTGAAATTTTTATCACAAGTTTGGTTATCAAAGTAAAATGATAAAACAAGTTTTAGAAAAATATATTTTTAGAAAAACAGTTTTTATTGTGATTAAAACTATTTTTTAGATTTACTGTGAATTTATGGGATTTTTATTGAGTGAAAAGACCTATTTTCAAATCCCGTATCTGTGCAGATCTGCACTGTGCCTGCCAGGCCAGTTCGGTCGACCGGACCGGTCGACCGCACCAAGTGGCCGGTCGACCGGGTCAGTCGACCGATGTGCACAGACGTGCACGCTGGCTACACATTGTAGTCGGTCGACCGGACCGGTCGACCGAGTTGAGAGTTCAACTCTCAGGATGTTTCGGTCGACCGGGCCGGTCGACCGCTAGTGCCCAACGGTCACTTTTCTGACCGTTGGCGGTCGACCGGGCCGGTCGACCGACGCCTGTCAGAGCTGCCAGCTCAGCTCTAACGGCTAGTTTTCTGTTTGGCCTATATAAACTCCATCTCTTTGGGGATTTTGGCCAAGTTTTTTAAGGAGAAAAATTTCTGGTTTCTAGAGGTTTTAAAACAAGTTTTCAAAAGTGTTTGGGGCTTTAATTCTTCAATCTTTATTGTTTAGGTTTTTGAAAAAATCAAAGAAAAGAATATTTTGGGAGATTGGCCTTGGTTTTTCATTCTATATCTTTTGGAAGGATTTTCCCAAGTGATTTTCTTTGTTGCTAGTTTTCCAAACACCTAGTTTTCCACACTTGAGCTATCTTCTATCCTAAACTATTAGGATCTTGTTTTTGTGGAAAAAGAAAAGAGAAAAAGAAAGAGAAGAGTTTGAGGTTGTTTGTTGTAAACCTCTTTGTTGTAAACACCCTTTTATTTGTGAATCCCTCTTCGGTAGAGGTGATCGGGTGATTGAGTTGTATCCCTCAAGTGTGAGGTGATAGTGTTGATTGTGAGCCTCTTCAGTAGAGGTGTTGTGGATTGTGGTTGTTGTAGCCTCGGTGGCTTTGTAAGTTGAGAGAGGAGTTTGGTACTCCTTATAGTGGATTGGGAAATCCTACACGGTGGTGTAGGCGGGGATGTAGAGCAAGGTGCTCGAACCTCGAAATAAATCTTGGTGTTTGCGTTTTGATCCATTGTCTCTCTAACTCTCTCTCTTTACATTTGTGCAAAGCATCATTTCATACAAGCATCATACTTTCATAGCATTCATATTATATATATTGCTTGTGTTGCCTTGCATCTTTCATATTGTAATTATCCTTGATTGCTTGCCTTGATTGTGTGTGCACATATTTCTTATTGCTTGGATTGCTTGTGTGTGTGCCTAACTTGTACTCATCCAACAAGAGCTTCACATAGCACCTCAACCCATTTCAAGGGGAATCAAGGGGAGTTAGTCCAGAGCCTCGCAAGGGGAATTCGGCTACACTTGTTGTATTGTGTTAGTTTGTGCATAATTTGCATTAGCTTCCGCATTTAGCGCACTTAGTTTGCATTGAGTTTCTTAGATTAGCAATTACACCTATTCACCCCCCCTCTAGGTGTTTTTCAATTGGTATCAGAGCTAGTGCTCCTGATACTTAGGCTTAACATCCTAGGAGTGATCCATTTGCTTGCTAATCTACATTTGCATTTGATTGTTTGCACATATTTAGTTTATACCATGGACTTCATGACCCCACCTAGCTATGATCCTTCCAACATTGATATTTGGAAGTATAGGATGTCCATGTATCTAAAAACCCTAGGTTTGCATGTCTTTCTTGCCGCTACCAAGAAATGCTATCTTGGTAATGGTGATCATATAGGGGCCAATGCACAAGCCCTAGAGGCTATTAGAAGCACATTACCTAAAGATTATCTTATGTGTGTTTCTAATCTTGATTCCGCTTTTGCAGTGTGGAACAAGTTGACAACAACCACCAACACCTCCAAGCTTCAAGTTCAAATTCTAGAAGAGGAATCTAGTGGAGAATCCAACTCTCAATGCTTCATGGTCCAAGGGAATGACTCCCTTGAGGTACACTCGGAAACTCCATTAGATAGTGATGATGATGCTAGTTCTTCAAGTAATGATATTGTTGATCCCCATGCTTTGAATGAAGAACTATCTATTGTATGTGAAAAATTAATTGAAAAGTATAAGATTTTGAAAAAGAAAAGTCTAGAAATTGAAAAAGAAAATAAGTGTTTGCATTCTAGACTTGATTGTGTTTTGCAAGAGAAGGTTGAGGTCTATAATGAAAGGGATTCATTGAGATCTCAATTAGAACTTGCACTTAAAGAAAATGAATTTTTAAGATCTAAAAATGATTGCCGTGCTATATTAAAGAAAAATGAAAATTTGTCTTCAAAAGTAGATTTTGTGTTAAAAGAAAATGATTCTTTGAAAATTAAGATTGCTTCAATTTCTAAAGATTTGGATGCATGTTTAAAGAAAAATGAATTTTTGCAAAATAAGATTGATGCACATGTTTGCCATGCTAGTGTAGCTTCTTCATCTAGACTACCTAATGCATGTACCTCTTCTTCTAGGATTAATGATGATATTTGTATGCTAAAGAAGAGAGTAGATTGTTTGGGCTCCACTATGAGCCAATGTGCTAAGAACCATACACGCTTGGAATCCTTGGTTCGAAAGAAACAAGTTCCATCTTCTATGCATGCACACCCTCCACGGCATACACATGCTCCTCACGGACACACCCATCACATGTATGCTCATGTGTACACATGTACACATTGTGGACGTAAGGGCCACCTTGCTAAATTTTGTTTTGATAGATTACATACTACTAATTTAGCAAAGAAATTTGTTTGGGTTAGAGAAGGGACTAACCCCCATGGACCCAATAAGATGTGGGTACCAAAGACCACCCCTCCTATTATTTTTGATGTAGGTGTGGGCTCTCACATGACGTGAGAGTGATGACACCTTGGAGTGGATGCGTTCCGGACTTCATGGAAATCAAATTGGATGCACCACTTTCAAGGGAAGAGATGGTGGAGAGGACCACCAAGTTTTGGAGACAAGGAGGTTGCCTTCTAGGTTTTGGTAACAATTCCTAACTCCTTATTATTTATTTACACGCTTTATATTTCATCTTTGATTATAGCATGTTTTTATTGTCATTGGATTAGTATGTTCATTCCATGTTTATTAGATCCTTGACATACATGTATAGTATTTGAGACACACATGCTTATTTGATTCACATTTAGTGTTCTCACCGTTTGTTTAGCTATAATGTACATCATGAATCTAATACATGTGAATTCTCATAATAATCATGTTTTAGTTTTCCATGATGACTTTTATCGTGTTTTGATGCTTCATGTTTTGAATATATGTTTAGATATTTGTTTTCATTAAGACTAGTTATATACTTGTACATAGAGTGGGCTACAAATAAATCTATATATGTTGAGCTTGATTGCTTATTTGAACCCATTAGATGTGCTAGTATAGTCTAGTTTTGATGATTCATACATTTCAAACTTGTATTCCATTTTTGGATTTGTTTTATGATTGTGTGTTTCACTTCATGTATATGTTTGTATTGCCAAACTTTAAGATATACATGTATACCCCTTGAGTCATTTGCCTTTCATGCAAATCTATATTTGGACTCAATTGTGTTTAAGGATATGTATGTATACTTCATGTTTGACAATTCATACATATACCTTGAAATGAAATTTGTTGTGATGAAAATTTAGTTTTTCATGTTTCATGTATTTATGTTTAACTTCATGTATATGTCCATCTAGTTCAAACTAATCTTATACATATACATCTTTTTGAGCCACGTGCCTTCATGAATATTCATTTAGTGGACTCGTTGAGTTTTGGATATGTATGTATATTTTAGCTTGTATTAGACATACATATGCCTTGAAGATTAAATAAGGAGTTTTATATATGATTTTTCATGTTTTTGATGGAATTATGTTTTTAAGGAATAATTGAGCTTAATGAAATATTTTTCATGATTATGATCTTCACATATTATTTGTACACTCATATCTATTGCTCATGTTTTGTTTCTCATGAGTTATGCTTTATTGGTTAGAGTGATGATTATCATGTGAATTTCAATTTTGTTTTATTCCTTACTTGAAGGATTTCGTGCTAGTTAACAAATTTTCCATTTAACTAGTTGCGGTGTTCTTCATTTTGGTAGTGATTTTCAAACAAAACTACATTTTCAAATCTATCTTTGAAAACCCTACCTTCCAAGGGCGGTAGGATGGGAGATCATGTTCATGTATGCCCTAAATTGAAAATCTTTAAAACTTGAATTATGATTGGGTGGTAGATAATATGATATATACACTTGAACTTATTGTTATGTCAATTGGTATCATTGAACTCTTTCAATTGGTATCATTTTGATCTTCTTGTATACTCATATATGTTTTGTATGTATGTATGCTTTAAATTCCAAGTATATCAATTTCTATTGGTATCTATCTTTCATACATATATATGTTTGTGTTTATGCTAGTGCTTGAGTTTCAATTTTGTTTAAATTGATTACTTTTAAATTGTTATCAAGACTATGCATGTCTTTAGTTTGTTTTTCATAAAGGGGGAGAAAATTTGATTTTGTATTTCAATTTGTATTTGTACTCCCACTCTTTATGATTAAAAGTTGTTATTTTGAACATATGATATCAACATCAAATTTGTTTATATATTTTCAAAATGAAATATATTCTTACAATTGGTATCAAAATTTGTGTTTAGACATTCAAAATTTGTTATGTTGTTTTACAATTGGTAATTTGTTATGTTTAATTACAATTGGTATTTTCAAAATTTTGTTTAAAGAAAATATTCAAAGTTTGATTTGTATTTCCTATATGCAAGGAGAGCTTAACATCTCTCTTACATATAGATTCATATTGAGTATATTATAAATTGAGGAGCTTGACAACTCTTCTTTATATGATATACGTGTATAGGGGGAGCTTCACATCTCCTCTTATGCATTACATAATATGTGTTATGTGAATTGGGGCTTGTCATCCCTTCTTCATGTAATGCATATGTGTAGGGAAGCTAACTTAGCGTCTTCCTCTTCATGAATGTATATAGCATATAACATATATTGATCCTTGTTTATTGGTATCAAGATGCTTCATTGACATATTTTTAATTGATATCATGTTTGTAGTCACCCCTTATTGATTTTGTTTTTTTGTTTTAGACAAAAAGGGGGAGAACATTGTTTGCATCGTTTTGATTGACAAAAAGGGGAAGAAAGATTTTTACCCCTCATTTTATCTATGGTTTTGATTGTTTACCCCTTTGTTGATGATTGACAAAAAGGGGGAGAAGTATTTGTGTTTTATATGCATATATTATGTTTTAATCTCAAGAATAGTAAGTTTGATTGATTTATAGAGTTTGCTTTGTAATTGGTATCTAGAGCATATTTTATGTTGAATATTCCATTGGTATCTAGAGCACCATGTTTATATGCATTTGTCATGCATTGCATATTATTGTTTATTTGTGTATGCATGAGTTAAGGGGGAGCTTCTTTGAAGCTTAACTTTAATCCATGCATATATAACTCCATGAGTTTTGTCATCATCAAAAAGGGGGAGATTGTTGGCCCAATGGCCTTCCACTCTAGTTTTGATGATGATCAACACTCATGTAGTTATGTTTACTAATATTCTTGTGTTTCTAAGTTTCAGATCATTAACAGGATATTAGTTGGTGATTAGCTTCAACAAGATGATTAGAAGCTATTCATGATGATTCCGGTGCCAAAGCTTAAAGATCATACCTTTGCACTTGGAGAATCACGGAGTTTGGACCGAGTCTACTTGAAGATGAAGATCGTCAAGAAGACTTAGGTATCTAGTTTAGAGTTTGTGTTTTAGATCCATTTTTGTAAAGCTTAGTTTAGTTGATATGCTCAAGTGCACAAACACACACGTTTTATGTTTTGATGTGTGGTTTCATGAATAGTTTGATCAAAACAAGTTTTCAAGATTTATATGTATAGTAGATGTTTCTATTTATACATACATGCTTTAAACTTGCTAGACAAACTTATTTTGACTATCCTATTCATGTTTTGAAAAATTCTAGTTTGATAAAATACAAGTTTTGTTTTGATAAAATTGGCAAGACACAAAAATGAATTGATATGATTGATATATGTCTTGAAATTTTTATCACAAGTTTGGTTATCAAAGTAAAATGATAAAACAAGTTTTAGAAAAATATATTTTTAGAAAAACAGTTTTTATTGTGATTAAAACTATTTTTTAGATTTACTGTGAATTTATGGGATTTTTATTGAGTGAAAAGACCTATTTTCAAATCCCGTATCTGTGCAGATCTGCACTGTGCCTGCCAGGCCAGTTCGGTCGACCGGACCGGTCGACCGCACCAAGTGGCCGGTCGACCGGGTCGGTCGACCGATGTGCACAGACGTGCACGCTGGCTACACATTGTAGTCGGTCGACCGGACCGGTCGACCGAGTTGAGAGTTCAACTCTCAGGATGTTTCGGTCGACCGGGCCGGTCGACCGCTAGTGCCCAACGGTCACTTTTCTGACCGTTGGCGGTCGACCGGGCCGGTCGACCGACGCCTGTCAGAGCTGCCAGCTCAGCTCTAACGGCTAGTTTTCTGTTTGGCCTATATAAACTCCATCTCTTTGGGGATTTTGGCCAAGTTTTTTAAGGAGAAAAATTTCTGATTTCTAGAGGTTTTAAAACAAGTTTTCAAAAGTGTTTGGGGCTTTAATTCTTCAATCTTTATTGTTTAGGTTTTTGAAAAAATCAAAGAAAAGAATATTTTGGGAGATTGGTGTTGGTTTTTCATTCTATATCTTTTGGAAGGATTTTCCCAAGTGATTTTCTTTGTTGCTAGTTTTCCAAACACCTAGTTTCCACACTTGAGCTATCTTCTATCCTAAACTATTAGGATCTTGTTTTTGTGGAAAAAGAAAAGAGAAAAAGAAAGAGAAGAGTTTGAGGTTGTTTGTTGTAAACCTCTTTGTTGTAAACACCCTTTTATTTGTGAATCCCTCTTCGGTAGAGGTGATCGGGTGATTGAGTTGTATCCCTCAAGTGTGAGGTGATAGTGTTGATTGTGAGCCTCTTCGGTAGAGGTGTTGTGGATTGTGGTTGTTGTAGCCTCGGTGGCTTTGTAAGTTGAGAGAGGAGTTTGGTACTCCTTATAGTGGATTGGGAAATCCTACACGGTGGTGTAGGCGGGGATGTAGAGCAAGGTGCTCGAACCTCGAAACAAATCTTGGTGTTTGCGTTTTGATCCATTGTCTCTCTAACTCTCTCTCTTTACATTTGTGCAAAGCATCATTTCATACAAGCATCATACTTTCATAGCATTCATATTATATACATTGCTTGTGTTGCCTTGCATCTTTCATATTGTAATTATCCTTGATTGCTTGGCTTGATTGTGTGTGCACATATTTCTTATTGCTTGGATTGCTTGTGTGTGTGTGCCTAACTTGTACTCATCCAACAAGAGCTTCACATAGCACCTCAACCCATTTCAAGGGGAATCAAGGGGAGTTAGTCTAGAGCCTCGCAAGGGGAATTCGGCTACACTTGTTGTATTGTGTTAGTTTGTGCATAATTTGCATTAGCTTCCGCATTTAGCGCACTTAGTTTGCATTGAGTTTCTTAGATTAGCAATTACACCTATTCACCCCCCTCTAGGTGTTTTTTCAGAGGCAACGCTCGTCGGACTTGTCTTTCCTAGATCTCCTCATCCTATCGATAATCTTTGGAAGCTCGGGAGAAGTCATAATGCTCCAAACTGCAAAAGCCGAATCATAGTGAGCAAACACATGTAATAAATCTTTATCAAGAGATGCTCTAAGTGTCTTAAGGGCTAATGCATTGGCCTTTCTATGCTTGCTATCATTGGGGTAGGATTCCTTGGTAATGACTTGGTAAACTCTAGAGCCTAGGGCTTTCAAATGGCTACTCATCTTGGCCTTCCAAATATCAAGTCTAGAAATATCAAACATAGGAGGGATATCCACGAGTGCAAACTATAAATGTGCAAATGCAAATGCAAATGAAGATTAGCAAACCAAGATCTCACTCCTAGGTGGTTAAACCTAAATATCAGGAGCGGAGGCTCTGATACCAATTGAAATCACCTAGAGGGGGGTGAATAGGTGATAGTGCTAATCTAGTGAACTAAATGCGGAATTTGAAACTAATTGCAACAACACACAAGCAAGTATATGATATAGCAATATGAACAATGCACAAAGTAAAGAGAGAGAGATAGAGAGACAATGGATCAAGCGCAAATACCGAGATTTGTTTCGAGGTTCGAGCACCCAGCTCTACATCCCCGCCTTCGCCCAGAAGGATTTCCAATCCACTAGCTTGTCACAAAGGACTCCCACACAGGGAACCTCCACCGAGGATTTGGGGCAATACAATAACTAGGAGTACCCAACTCCTCTCTTTACAACCACAACCTCCTTCTTGAGGCAAAGCACAAGCCAACAAAAAATCACCTCACAACTTGAGGGATTAGCACAAAGCTACACAAGGATCACCTCACAACTTAAGGGATGCAACCCACTTGCACAACCTCCTCAACACAATGAGGGTAGGCACAAAGCCAAGCAAATAAGGGGTTTACAACTTGGTGATAAAAAGACCACAAACAATCTCTTTTTCCCACAAACACAAAGACCCTATAGATAGGATAGAATGAAGCTTAAGTGTGAAAAATAAAGTGTTTAAAATAAAGAAAAATCACTTGGGAAATCTTCACAAAGATATAGATTGAATGAACCAAAACCAATTCCCAAAAGACTATTTTTCTTTGAAATATAAAAACACTTTAAAACAATAAGATTGATCTTTTTAGCACAAAAAAACTCTTTTTAAAACTTGTTTAAACACTAGAGAAAGCTCAGAAATTTCGTCCAAAAAATTCTTTTAGAAAATAGGCCATTAATGAGGTATTCATAGCTGCTAGAAAAATATAGCCGTTGGAAGCAAATTCTGCAAAAAATTAACTACCGGTCGACCGTCCGGTCGATCGGCCAACGGTCAATTTTTGACCGCTGGCAGCTACCAGTCGACCGCCCGGTCGACCGGCCCCAGAACCAGAGAGCAACGGCTCTCTGGCCGGTCGACCACTCGGTCGACCGGAGCAACCCGAGAGTGGGTTGCTTTCAGTCGGGCGACCGGTCGGTTGATCGGTCGACTGATACGGCTACGTGCACAATCTTGTGCACGTCCGGTCGACCGCTGTGGTCGAGCGGCTCCTGGCCCGGTCGACCGTTACGGTTGACCGCCAGAGCCTGGCAGCCAAAAACCTGGGACTGAAAAACTGGATTTTTAATCTCATAAAAATTCTCATAAAATCTCTAAAATTTCACAAAAATAGTTTTATCATTGTTCATTGAAATACAACTTGTATTAAAAATTTTAACACAAATCTCAAACATTTTGAACTATTTTTGTGTTATAGAAATTTTGCCAAAAACCAAAAACTGTATTTTCTAAAACTTAGACTTTTGAATTGAAAATACGTTTTGTCCAAAACTCATCCAAATACAAAAACATGGTATTAAACAACATTTAGGCATGATGTATATGGATATAATCCTATATACATGAAACATATATATATCCATGTTTTTGACTTTAAATCCCAAAACAAGTCTTGTTAAAAATACCGAAACACAAAACTCATGATATGGACTATCAAACTAAGTTTGTTAAAATAGTTGAAGCATGTATGTATATAGAACACATCTAATATACATAAAACAATGTAAACTTGTTTTGATATAATATCTATTCATGAAAACCAAGATCAGTTAAACCAAAACGGAAAAACTGAAAACCAATATCCAAAACATGAAACGTGTGTGTTGTGAACTTGAGCATATCATACTATTCTAATCATTACAAATGGATCTAAAACTCAAACTAAACTAGGTACCGATGTCTTCTTGTAGAGCGCCGTCTCCAAGCCGACTCGATCCAAAACTTCGTGATCCACCGAGCTTGACTCCAAAGAGTGCTATATATGATCTTGTCGCTCGAGCTCTTGAATCACTATGTGAAAGCTTCCAAACCATCTTTGTTGAAGCTAATCACCTACTAACATCTTGATTAATAATCTGAAACTAAAATCACAAGATTATTAGTACACATAACTACATGAGTTAATCATCATCAAAACTAGAGTGGAAGGCCTTTGGGCCAACAATCTCCCCCTTTTTGATGATGACAAAACTCATGGAGTTATATATGCATGGATTAAAGTTAAGCTTCAAAGAAACTCCCCCTTAACTTATGCATAGGAAGAAACATAAGAATATGCAATGAAATCTTATAAACATGTATGCATAGACATGCATAAAACATAGATACCAAATACAAAAACATGTTCTTTATACCAAACATGAAATGTATCAACATGCATAAATAAAACAAGCTCTTGATTAAAACAAGCTCTTGATACCAATAAAAAACTCAAACTAAAACAAGCTCTTGATACCAATAAAAAACATGTTCTTAAATATTTTATACCAATTAAGCATTAAGCTCTTGATACTACTAAAAATCAAACTAACTAAACTATGTTCTTAAAACAAAAACTCTTGATACCATACTTGATACCAAAATAAAAACATGCATAGTTATAAAAACATGCATATAAACCCAAATAATTCTCCCCCTTTTTTTCAATCATCAACAAAGGGGTCCAAGTAAAACAAAACATTCTTCTCCTTTTTGTTTGAAACAAAGAATCAATAAAGGAGTGACAATAAAACAAATTCTTCCGACATGGTACCAATTAAAACATATCAATATAAGAATTCTTGACATCAATGATACCAATTAAAAAAAATAAATCAATAAAGACCAATTGAAAGTAAACAAAATCTTGATACCAATTGTGAGTAAACAAATAAGCATCTTGATACCAATTTTGAGAAAACAAATAAAATCTTGATATCAATTTAAAGTATTATTCTTTTAAGCATATGATACCAAATTGAAATTATTATTTTCTATCATAAAGTAAGGGAGTGGAATACAAAACCAATGGTAAACCAGTTACCAATTGAAAGATAAAATACGAGTTTTCTCCCCTTTATGAAATACCAAATAAAATAATGCATAAGCTTGTAAAGATACCAATCGAAAACTAATCAATTGAAACATAGTAGTCATTAAAAGACAAGCTTTAGCATAAACAAAATTTGTGCTTAAAATATAGGGATATAGCAAGCACAAATAAAACATGTATATGTATGAAAAATTTGATACCAATTGAACTTGATACTCTTTTAAGTGTAAGCATACATACATAAAATATATGAGTATATAAGAAAATGTCAATATTGATACCAATTGAAAGAATCCAATGATACCAATTGAAACAACAATAAGATCAAATGTATAACTCATATAGCCTACCACCCATTCATGTTCAAGTTTAAAATGATTTTCACTATAAAGCATGCATGAGCATGATCTCCCATCCATCCGCCCGTTGAAGGTAGGGTTTTCAAAAAAATAGGTTTGAAAATATAGTTTGTTTGAAAAACTCTACCAGAGCGAAGAACACGAACTAGTTATGGAAAAATTTGTTAACTAGTACGAAATCCTTCAAGCAAGGAATAAAATAAAGATATTTTTCATAAAACACATGTTAATCACATGGCACTAAACACTCGAAATCAATAGGACACATATCATACTCATGAAAATAAAATCATGAGAAACCAATAAATAAGGTGAGTGCACAAGTGTTATGTGAAACATGGCATCATGAAAATGTTCAATTAAGCTCAATTGAATTTCCTTTAAACATGAAAACATAAAAGACTAAATTTTCATTAAACCCAATCCATACTTCAAGGCATATGTATGTTTAACAAAACAAGAAGTATACATACATATCTCTAAACACAATTGAGTCCATAATAAAGATTTGCATGAAAAGCAAATGACTCAAGGGGTATACATGTATATCTTAAAGTTTGGCAAAATAAACACATACATGAAGTTAAAAACATGATCATAAAAACATATCCAAAATGGGAATACAAGTTTAAAATGCATGAATCATCAAAACTAGACTATATTAGCACATCTAATGGGTACAAATAGGCATCCAAGCACAAACATATATAAAGATTTATTTGTGGCCCACTATATGTGCAAGTATAGATCCTAGTCTTAATGAAAACTAACACTTAAACGTATATTCAAAACATTAGGCATAAAACGGGATATAATTCAACAAGATAATCATAAAAATGATCATTATGTAAATCCACATGCTATTAGACCTCTGATATACATAATAGCTAAACAATGGTGAGAACACAACATATGGGTCCTTTTTAAACAAGGCTGATCTCAAAAGCTATACATGCATGTCGATGATCTAAGAATCATGGCATTTAACATAATAAACTATAAACATCAAAAACATGAAATATCAAAACAAGAATCATAAACATCCATATGATCATTATGTGTATGCATATGTATTAGATCTAGAGCATACATATTAGTTAAAAACAAGGTGAGAACACATAGATATAGATCCATTTTAAACAAGGGTGTCTCAAATAACTAAACATGTATATCACTAATCTAATAAACATTATTAACCATAATGAACAATAAAACATGACATGCTATAAATCAATGATGTGAAAGCATGTAAATAAAAACGGGAGTTAGAGATCGATACCAAAACCGATGAAGGCACCTCTCTAGTTCTCCAAACCAATGGTGGTCCTCTCCACCAAACTCCCTTTAAAAGTGATGCATCCAAATTGTTTTCTTTAAGCACGGAACGCATCCACTTTAAGGTACCGCCACTCTCACGTGATGCGAGAGCCCACACCTACATCAAAAACCATAGGGGTGGTCTTTGGTACCCATTTTCTTTTGGGTCCATAGGGGTTAGTACCTTTCCTAACCCAAACAAAATTAGTTGCTAAATTTTCATCATATATTCTATCATAGCAAAATCTAGCAAGGTGGCCCTTACGTCCACAATGTGTACAAGTGTACACATGAGCATACATGTGATGTTTGTGACCGTGATGAGCATGTGTATGCCGTGGAGGGTGTGCATGCAAAGATGAACTTGTTTCTTTCGAAACAAAGATTCCAAGCGTGTATGATTCAAAGCACATTGGCTCAAAGTGGAGCCCAAACAATCAACACTTTTCTTCAAAACATTTATATCATTTTCAATACTTGAAGATAAAGTGGAGCATGCAATAGAAGTGCTAGGTGAGGCTACACTAGCATGACAAACATGGGAATCTATATCATTTCGCAAAGATTTATTTTTGTTTAAAACTAAATCTAATTCTTTTGAAATAACTCAATTTCATTTTTCAAAGAAAGGTTATCTTTTAAAACACACTCTAATTTTGAAGATAAAATCTCATTGTTTTTCACAACATCATCACAATTATTTTTACTTTTCAAAAATTCATTTTCCTTTAGGGCAAATTCTAGTTGAGATTTAAGTGAATCACGTTCACTAGCAATCTCTTCCTTCTCTTGCAAAGTCAATTCAAAACTCGAATACAAATCCTCATTTCTTCTTTTAGTTCAAAGTTCTTCTTTTTCAAAAGTTCATGTTTTTTCAAAAACTTTTCAAGCTTTGTAGCAAGTTCTACATTTAAGGTTTGAACTTCTAAACATCAATAGCAATAGGAACTAGAGTTATCATCTAGTAGAGATTCCGATTGTACCTCAAGGGAGTCATTCCCTTGGACCATGAGGCAACGCTCGTCGGACTTGTCTTTCCTAGATCTCCTCATCCTATCGATAATCTTTGGAAGCTCGGGAGAAGTCATAATACTCCAAACTGCAAAAGTCGAATCATAGTGAGCAAACACATGTAATAAATCTTTATCAAGAGATGCTCTAAGTGTCTTAGGGCTAATGCATTGGCCTTTCTATGCTTGCTATCATTGGGGTAGGATTCTTGGTAATGACTTGGTAAACTCTAGAGCCTAGGGCTTTCAAATGACTACTCATCTTGGCCTTCCAAATATCAAGTCTAGAAATATCAAATATAGGAGGGATATCCAGGAGTGCAAACTATAAATATGCAAATGCAAATGCAAATGAAGATTAGCAAACCAAGATCTCACTCCTAGGTGTTAAACCTAAATATCAGGAGCGGAGGCTCTGATACCAATTGAAATCACCTAGAGGGGGTGTGAATAGGTGATAGTGCTAATCTAGTGAACTAAATGCGGAATTTGAAACTAATTGCAACAACACACAAGCAAGTATATGATATAGCAATATGAACAATGCACAAAGTAAAGAGAGAGAGAGAGAGAGAATAATGGATCAAGCGCAAACACTGAGATTTGTTCAAGATTCGAGCACCCAGCTCTACATCCCCGCCTTCTCCCAGAAGGATTTCCAATCCACTAGCTTGTCCACAAAGGACTCCCACACAGGGAAACCTCCACCGAGGATTTGGGGCAATACAATAAATAGGAGTACCCAACTCCTCTCTTTACAACCACAACCTCCATCTTGAGGCCAAGCACCAAGCCAACAAACAATCACCTCACAACTTGAGGGATTAGCACAAAGCTACACAAGGATCACCTCACAACTTGAGGGATGCAACCCACTTGCACAACCTCCTCAACATAATGAGGGAAAGGCACAAAGCCAAGCAAATAAGGGGTTTACAACTTGGTGATCAAATGACCACAAACAATCTCTTTTTCCCACAAACACAAAGACCTATAGATAGGATAGAATGAAGCTCAAGTGTGGAAAATAAAGTGTTTAAAACAAAGAAAAATCACTAGGGAAATCTTCACAAAGATATAGATTGAATGAACCAAAACTAATTCCCAAAAGACTATTTTTCTTTGAAATATAAAAAACACTTTAAAACAATAAGATTGATCTTTTTATCACAAAAAAACTCTTTTTAAAACTTGTTTAAACACTAGAGAAAGATCAGAAATTTTGTCCAAAAAATTCTTTTAGAAAACAGGCCATTAATGGGGTATTTATAGCCCCTAGAAAAATATAGCCATTGGAAGCAAATTCTGCCAAAATGAACTACCGTCGACCGTCCGGTCGACCGGCCAACGGTCAATTTTTGACCGCTGGCAGCTACCGGTCGACCGCCCGGTCGACCGGCCCCAAATTCAGAGAGCAACGGCTCTCTGGCCGGTCGACCACTCGGTCGACCGGAGCAACCCCAGAGTGGGTTGCTTTCAGTCGGGCGACCGGTCGGTCGACCGGTCGACTGATACGGCTACGTGCACAATCTTGTGCACGTCCGGTTAACCGCTGCGGTCGACCGGCTCCTGGCCCGGTCGACCGTTACGGTCGACTGCCAGAGCCTGGCAGCCAAAAACCTGGACTGGAAAACTAGATTTTTAATCTCATAAAAATTCCCATAAAATCTCTAAAATTTCACAAAAATAGTTTTATCATTGTTCATTGAAATACAAACTTGTATTAAAAATTTTAACACAAATCTCAAACATTTTGAACTTTTTTTGTGTTATAGAAATTTTGCCAAAAACCAAAAACTGTATTTTCTAAAACTTGGACTTTTGAATTGAAAATACATTTTGTCCAAAACTCATCCAAATACAAAAAAATGGTATTAAACAACATTTAGGCATGATGTATATGGATATAATCCTATATACATGAAACATATATATATATATATATATATCCATGTTTTTGACTTTAAATCCCAAAACAGGTCTTGTTAAAAATACCGAAACATAAAACTCATGATATAGACTATCAAACTAAGTTTGTTAAAATAGTTAAAGCATGTATGTATATAGAACACATCTAATATACATAAAACAATATAAACTTGTTTTGATATAATATCTATTCATGAAAACCAAGATCGGTTTAAACCAAAACGGAAAAACCGAAAACCAATATCCAAAACATGAAATGTGTGTGTTGTGAACTTGAGCATATCATACTATTCTAATCATTACAAATGGATCTAAAACTCAAACTAAACTAGGTACCGATGTCTTCTTGTAGAGCGCCGTCTCCAAGCCGACTCGATCCAAAACTTCGTGATCCACCGAGCTTGACTCCAAAGAGTGCTATATATGATCTTGTCGCTCGGGCTCTTGAATCACTATGTGAAAGCTTCCAAACTATCTTTGTTGAAGCTAATCACCTACTAACATCTTGATTAATAATCTGAAACTAAAATCACAAGATTATTAGTACACATAATACTACATGAGTTAATCATCATCAAAACTAGAGTGGAACGCCTTTGGTCAACACTTATCCCTCTTGTGTAAGGTGGTGATTGTTTGCCTCGGTGGAGGTTGTATTGTTTGAGAGAGGAGTTCGGTACTCCCAGTTATACAAATCCTCCTCGGTGGAGGTTCCCTCGGTGGGAGTCCTCGGTGGACGAATTAGTGGATTGGAAATCCTTCTCGGTGAAGGCGGGGACGTAGAGCTAGGGGCTCGAACCTCAAAACACATCTTGTTGTTTGCATTTGATCCATTGACTCTAAACTCTCTCTCTCTCTCTCTCTCTCTTTGTTTGTGTTGTGCATCATTCATATCATTCATATCTATATGCTTGTGTTGTCCTTGCACTGATTCATATTGCTTATTCCTTATATGCTTGGATTGTTTGTGTGTGCCTCACTGTGCTTAACCACGAGAGCTTCATATAGCGCCTCAACTCTTATTCAGAGGAATCAAGAGGAGTTAGTCCAGAGCCCTTCACGGGGAATTCGGCTACACTCGTTGGTTGCATTAAGTGTAGTTGCAATTAAGTTTTAAATTCCGTATTTAGTTTCTAGATTAGCATTATCACCTATTTACCCTCCCTCTAGGTGATTTCAATTGGTATCAGAGCCTCCGCTCCTGATATTTGGTTTAACCACCTAGGAGTGAGATCTTGGTTTACTAATCTACATTTGCATTTACATTTGTACACATATAGTTTGCACTCATGGATAGCCCTCCTATGTTTGATATCTCTAGACTTGATATTTGGAAGGCCAAGATGAGTTGTTATTTGAAAACCCCTAGGCTTGCATGTTTTTCTTGCCGCTACCAAGAAATGCTATCTTGGTAACCGCAATCATATAGGGGCCAATACACAAGCCCTTGAGGCTATTAGAAGCACGCTAAATAAAGATTATCTTATGCTTGTTTCTAACTTTGATTCCGCCTTTGCAGTGTGGAACAAATTGACCACCTCCACCTCTAAGCTTTAATTGCCAATCCAAACGGAGGATGAATCTAGTGGAGAATCTGAGTCATAATGCTTAATGATCCAAGGAATGACTCCCTTGAGGTATCTTCGGAATCTCAATTAGATTGTAATGATGCTAGTTCTTCTTGTGATGATTATGTTGATCCCAACACTTTAAATGAAGAACTTTCTATAGTTTGTGAAAAATTGATAGAAAAGTATAATATTTGAAAAAGAAAAGTCTAGGCCTTAACATTGAAAATAAAAATTTGATTTTTAGACTTGACACTGTTTTGCAAGAGAAAGTGGAGATTTCTAATGATAGGGATTCATTGAAATCTAAGCTTGATCTTGTATTAAAAGAAATGAATTTTAAAAAATAAAAATGATTGTAATGATATTGTAAAGAAAATGAAAACTTGTCTTTAAAAGTTAATTTTGTTTTAAAAGAAAATGATTCTTTAAAAATGAAAATTGCTTCTATTTCTAAGAATTTAGAAATGTGTTTAAAGAAAAATATTGTTTTGAAAAATAATATTGATTCACATGTTTGCCATGCTAGGATAGTTTCACCTATTGCATGCTCCACTTCTTCTACAATTGAAAAAGATATAAATTTATTAAAGAAGAATATGGATTGTTTGGGCTCCACTTTGAGCCAATGTGTTTTTAGCCATACACGTTTGGAATCTTTGTTTCGAAAGAAACAAGTTTCATCTTTGCATGTACACTATACACGGCATACACATGCTACTCCACGCACACACCCATTCCACTATGTATGCTCATGTGTACACATGTACACATTGTGGACGTAAGGGCCACCTTGCTAAGTTTTGCTATGATCGTATATATGATGTAAATTTAGCAAAAAATTTGTTTGGGTTAGAAAAGGTACTAACCCCCATGGACCCAAAAAGTTGTGGGTACCAAAGACCACCCCTAGTATATTTGATGTAGGTGTGGGCTCTCGCATGACGTGAGAGTTACGGTACCTTGGAGTGGATGCGTTCCGAGCTACATGTTGACTATTTGGATGCATCACTTTCAAGGGAAGTTTGGTGGGAGGACCACCTTGTTTTGGAGACATGGAGAGTTGCGCTCATAGGTTTTGAACGGTCTCTTACTCCTTATTTATTTATGCATGTTTTTCATGTTCATTATTTATAGCATGTTTTGGATGTTTATCGTTTATTATGAAAATGCCTTGATTATTAGATCCTTGACATGCATGTATAGCATTTTGAGACACCCATATTTAATATGGATCATTATTTTAGTGTTCTCACCTTTGTTTAGCTATCATGTTTATCATAGCTCTAATAACATGTGGATTTACATAATAATCATGTTTATGTTTATCATGTTGATTTTTGTCTTGTTTTATGCTTCATGATTTGAATATATGTTTAAATATTAGTTTTCATTAAGACTAGGATTTATACTTGTGCATATAGTGGGCCACAAATAAATCTTTATAAGTTTGTGCTTGAATGCTTATTTGTTCCCATTAGATGTGCTAGTATATTCTAGTTTTGATGATTCATGCATTTTAAACTTGTATTCCCATTTTTGGATTTGTTTTATGATTATGTGTTTAACTTCATGTATATGTACATTTTATCCAAACTATTGATTATACATATACATCCATTGAGCCACGTGCCTTCATGCATATATTTTTGTGAACTCGTTGTGTTTGGATATGTATGTACACTTTAGTTTGTATAAGACATACTATACCTTAATTGACTATTTTCATGATCATGTTCTTCACATTGTATTTGTACACTCACATTTCTTGTTTACTCATGTATGTTTTCATGAGTATGATGTGTGCTTTATTGACTTTGAGTGTTTTAGTGATCATGTGATTTACATGTGTTATGAAAATTATTTTAGTTTTATTCCTTACTTGAAGGATTTCGTACTAGTTAACAAGTTTTTCCATTTAACTAGTTCGTATTCTTCTTATGGTAGATGTTTTCAAACATACTTTATTTTCAAACCTATTTTTTGAAAACCCCTACCTTCCAAGGGCGGATGGATGGGAGATCATGCTCATGTATGCTTTATAGTGAAAATCATTTTAAACTTGAACATGAAATGGGTGGTAGGTTATATGAGATATACATTTGATCTTATTGTTGTTTCAATTGGTATCATTGGATTCTTTCAATTGGTATCAATATTGACATTTTTTGTATACTCATATATATTTTTATGTATGTATGCTTACACTTCAAATAGTATCAATTTCGATTGGTATCTAATTTTCATACATATATATTTTGTTTATGCTAAGCTTGAGTTTTAATGATCATCATATTTCAATTGATTAGTTTTCAATTGGTATTCTAATACAAGCTTAGACATTATTTTATTTGGTATTTCATAAAGGGGGAAAAACTCGTATTTTATCTTTCAATTGGTATTTGGTTTACCATTGATTTTGTATTCCACTCCCTTGCTTTATGATAGAAAATAATAATTTCAATTTGATATCATATGGTTAAAAAGAAAAATACTTTCTATTGGTAAAATTGGTATCAAGATGCCTATTTGTTTACTCATAATTGGTATCAAGATTTTGTTTACTTTCAATTGGTTTCTATTGATTTATTTCTTTCAATTGGTATCATGTTGGAAGAATCTGTTTTATTGTCACCCCTTTATTGATTCTTTGTTTCGAACAAAAAGGGGGAGAAGAATGTTTTATTTTTACTTTAACCCCTTTGTTGATGATTGACAAAAAGGGGGAGAAGTATTTGAGTTTATATGCATGTTTTATATGCATATTTTGTTTTTATTTATTAGTTTGTTGTTTAATTGGTATCAAGAGCATTTCATTGCTATTAAGAGCATGTTTTTATTGATATCAAGAGCACGTTTTATGCATGATGCATTTCATATGTTTGGTATCATTTACATGTTTGTGTATTTGGTATCTTGTTTTATGCATGTCTATGCATACATGTTTGTGAGCTTACATTTGCATATATTTATTGTTTATTCCTATGCATGAGTTAAGGGGGAGCTTACTTGAAGCTTAACTTTAATCCATGCATATATAACTCCATGAGTTTTGTCATCATCAAAAAGGGGGAGATTGTTGGCCCAGAGGCCTTCCACTCTAGTTTTGATGATGATTAACTCATATAGTTATGTTTACTAATTATCTTATGATGTTTAGTTTCAGATCAATTATCAAGATATTAGTTGGTGATTGCTTCAACAAGATGGTTTGGAAGCCTTCACTTGGTGATTCCAGAGCCCGAGCATCAAGATCATTCATTGCACTCGCTCGTGGATCATGGTTTGGATCGAGTCGACTTGAAGATTGAAGATCGTCAAGAAGACTTAGGTATCCATAGTTTAGTGTGTTTTAGATCCATGTGTAAAGATTAGATAGTTGATATGCTCAAGTTCACACACACACACATGTTTTATGTTTTGGTATTTTTAACAAAACATATTTTTGGATTTAAAGACAAAACTATGATATATATTTGTTTCTTGTATATTCGACTTATGTCCATATGCAACATGCCTAAAAGTGTTTAATATCATGTTTTTGTGTTTAAATGAGTTTTAGGAAAAATCAGATTTCCTATTGAAAAAACCAATTTTGGAAAAATACAGGTTTTGGTTTTTGATAATATTTCCTAGACACAAAAATGGTTCAAAATGTTTGATATTTGTCTTGAAATATTTATCACATGTTTGTATATCTATGTAAAATGATAAAACTATTTTTGTGAATTTGTAGTAATTTTATGGGATTTATTAAAATATTTTAAAACCCAGTTTCTGACCCAGAACAGTGCCTGACAGGCTCTGTCGGTCGACCGCAACGGTCGACCGACCCAGGAGCCGGTCGACGGGCGGTCGACCGACGTGCACAGCCTGTGCACGTCTGGGCCTGGCATTGGGCCGGTCGACCGGCCGGTCGACCGGACCAGAGAGCTCTGCTCTCTGTTTTTGGGCGGTCGACCGGCTTCCTCCAACGGTCGAAAAATCGACCATTGGCGGTCGACCGCCAGCTGTCTGGCTGACAGAATCAGCCAAACGGTTAGTTTTTGGAGGAGGGTATTTATACCCCATTTCTTGGGGAGTTTGACAAGACTTTTAAGAAAGAAGAAATAGTGTTTCTACAGAGTTTATTCCAAGTTTTTAAAAGTGTTTTTGGGCTTTAAACGTCCAATTTGATTTGTGTTTAGGGTTTTGAAAAATCAAAGAAAACTAGGTTTTTGGGATATTGATTTGGATTTTCATTTCTATCATTTATAAGAGATTTTCCAAGTAGTTTTTCTTTGTTATTTGATTTCCAAAACACTTGTTTTTCACACTTGAGCTTATCATCTATCCTATTCTATTAGGATCTTGTTTTGTGGAAAAAGAGAAGAGGTTTGTGGTTGAGATATACCACTTGTTGTAAACCCTCCTTGATTTGTTGTATCCCTCTTTAATAGAGGTTGATTGGAGTGGTGTTTGCTCCTCTTTGGTAGAGGTTGAGATTGTGGTTTGCTCCCTCTAGTGTGAGGTGGAGTTGTTTTTTGTATCCCTCTTCGGTAGAGGTGATTTGTGGTTGTTTGGCTACGGGCCTACCCCTCTTGTGTGAGGTGGTGATTGTTTGCCTCGTGGAGGTTGTATTGCTTGAGAGAGGAGTTCGGTACTCTCAGTTGTACAAATCCTCCTCGGTGGAGGTTCCCTCGGTGAGAGTCCTCGGTGGATGAATTAGTGGATTGGAAATCCTTCTCGGTGAAGGCGGGGACGTAGAGCTGGGGCTCGAACCTCGAAACACATCTTATTATTTGCGTTTGATCCATTGACTCTAAACTCTCTCTCTTTATTTGTGTTGTGCATCATTCATATCATTCATATCTATATGCTTGTGTTGTCCTTGCATTGATTCATATTGCTTATTCCTTATATGCTTGGATTGTTTGTGTGTGCCTCACTTGTGATTAACCATGAGAGCTTCATATAGCACCTCAACTCTTATTCAGAGGAATCAAGAGGAGTTAGTTCAGAGCCCTTCACGGGGAATTCGGCTACACTCGTTGGTTGTACTAAGTGTAGTTGCAAATTTGTTTTAATTTCGCATTTAGTTTCTAGATTAGCATTATCACCTATTCACCCCCCTCTAGGTGATTTTATAGAGATGATGTGTTCTTTGAAGACATTTTTTCATACAAACAGGAAACAGATAAGACTTCTGGGAAAAGAACACATGAGATGGCGTTCAGAGACGAAAATCCCGAGGAACCAATTGTTAATGCGAAAAATTGAACAAAAAAGAAGTCAGAGATCCCGAATCTCAAAATCTTTTGATTCAGATTTCATAGCATACGCTATTGAAAGCGAACCTCAAACATTTGTAGAGGTTATGTCTACCCCAGAAGTACAAATGTGAAAAGAAGCTATAAATAGCGAAATAGAATCCATACTAAGTAATCATACTTGGGAATTGGCAACTTACCTCCTTGTAGTAAACCAATTAGATGTAAGTAGATTTTCAAAAGAAAATTAAAGCTGATGGATCTATCGATAAGTACAAAGGTAGATCAGTAGCCAAGGGCTATCGACAAAAGGAAGGACTTGACTACTTCAATACTTATTCACCAGTAACAAGAATAACCTCCATTCGGATGTTGATTGCAATTACAGTATAGCATAACTTAGATATCCATCAAATGGATATCAAGACTGCATTCTTAAACGGTGAATTAAATGAAAATATATATAGAGCAATCTAAAGGATTTATAGTCAAAGACCAAGAACACAAACTGTGTAAATTGGTAAAATCCTTATACGGTCTAAAGCATGCTCCAAAATAATGCATGAGAAATTCGATAGTCTCATGATCAAAGATGGATTCACTATCAATGAATGCGATAAATGTGTTTACACTAAAACAGTTGAAAATGCATGTATCATATTTGTCTTTATATAGACGACATGTTGATACTTGGGACTAATATTGAAATTATTAGTCCAATAAAAATGTTATCCATCAATTTTGACATGAAGGATCTGAAGGTTGCTGATGTAATTTTAGGAATTAAAATCACAAGAACATCAGATGGATCAGTCTATCTCAATCTCACTACATAGATAAGATGATAGAAAGATTCAAGGATTATGGGATAAAGGAGATAGAAATCATTTTCTCCCACACATCCACCTTCGAAAGAATACAGGAAATGAAGTACGTCAGTTGGAGTATTCTCAGATTATCGGAAGTCTAATGTATTTAATGAATTGCACTAGAACCGATATTGCTTACGTTGTAAGCAAGTTAAGCGATACACTAGTAACCCTTGTGATGATCATTGGACTGCTCTACTACGAGTATTAGGTTACGTATCACATACCAAGGAATATGCCTTGAGATATGGACAGTATCCACCTGCACTTGAAGGATACAGTGATGCTAATTAGATTGCAGATTCTGAGAAATTAAAATCAACTAGTGGATACATATTTACTCTAGAAGGAGCAGCGGTATCTTAGAAATCTTCCAAACAAATATGTATTGCCCGTTCCACTATGGAATCGGAATTCATAGACTTAGATAAGGCCGGAGAAGAAGCAGAATGGCTTCGATAATTTTTAGAAGATATACTATTATGGCAAAAGCCAGTGCCCGCTATATGCATACACTGCGATAATCAAATAGCTATATCTAGGGCACAAAATTTTATATATAACGGTAAGTCTAGATATATTCGTCGTAGACATAATTGTAATACCCCGTTTCCAGAATACGTACTTAGTTGCGTATTCAGCCTTTCGATCGTATTTTTCGATTTACTTCCCGTATTTGACCGATTTCAATTTCAATATCATTTTCTAATATATTAGATTTTATATGATTTTCTGGATTTTTCCTGAATTAAAATGAATTTCTTCAAAACCGGTGTCGACCAGTGTCACTGATCGATTCCCAATTTTTTAATTCTCAAACAGTAGGAATTTCTAGATGGTCCTTTAGACTTTATTTCTTAGAATCATATTCCCTACTTAAATACTTTTTCTGAGAATTTTATGAATTTATGAAAATTCCAACGGAGTCGGTAGTTAACTGATTCCGGATTTTTAGTTTTAAAACTATAAAGTATTTCTTAAAAAGGATTTCACTATTAGTCTTCATATATTATTATTGATTTTTGGTGAAATTTATGAGTCGTTCCGAGATACTTGAATTTCGGACGATTTCGGTATTTTCCGAAATGTTTTCCGTATCTTAGACTTAAACCCAGGAACCTGTGTTTCCGATATTTTCATTTTTGGAGATCAAGAAAATATCTTCATTATATAATTTCTTTTCTTTTTCCTTTCCTTTTTCTTTCCTTCTTTTCCTTCCACCAAATTCCAAAAAAATATCTCTTCCAAAATATCTTCTCCTCCAAAATATCCCCATTAATGCCTCTCTTTTTCTCTCTCTTCCATGGCCGGCCACCATTGGCCAAGGAGACACCTCATCTTCCCCTTTTTACACAAAACCCCTCTCAATTTCTTTAATTGCATCTCCTTTACAAAAATCAAACCCTATTTAAACAAATCCTTTACATTTTTATTTTTTTCTTCACTTTCCCAAGAAATCAACCTTACAAAATCCTTCTCCATCTCCAACTCAAAACCTAACTCCAAAGCAACACCTAGGTCTTCATCTCCATCCCAAGCAACCACCACTTCGTTGGATTGGGATCGTCCGCAATATCGTCGAGGATCACTTGGTACTTTTCGTCGACCTCGATCTCTTCGAACGTGTAAAGCTTCACACAACCGTTCGAAGTGAGTATTTTTACTCACCAAGACTAGACAACTTCCTTGTTTACTTGTGTTTGATCATTCATGTACACTTGTGCCATAAAAATCATATTTTTATCCCATCAAACACCACCACCAGAAAATCTGTTCTGTTACTGTTTTCCCCACGATTAGTCGACTTAACCTAGGGACCAGTCGACTAACCCACCTTAGTTGAAACTTAACCTTTTCTGATTTCACAGTTTTTAGTCGACTAAGCCATATTACCAGTCGACTAGACCCCCCTAGTCGACTACCCATTCCTCCCTAGTCGACTCCTGTTTTCCTGAAATAAAACATCAACTCTCTGTATCACAGACTTAGTCGACTTAAGTATCCGTTAGTCGACTAGTAGTTCCCTGTTAGTCGACTACCCTTACAACCCTAGTCGACTAACTTTCCTGAAACAGAATTCCAACTCTCTGGAATCCAGTTTTAGTCGACTCATCCAGATCATTAGTCGACTTAAGACCCCTATTAGTCGACTAATCCTTCCACATAGTCGACTAATTCTGACTGTTTGACTTAGTTGATTTCTTTTCTGGGGTTGGATCTTATCATTGATACATGTGTGGCATATTATTCTTGTTCATGCTTCTTAACTGGTACTACATGACATGTTACTTGATAGACATTATCTCATATTACTTCATGACTTGTTATTACATATCATCGCTCCATAACTTGTTAAAATGTGAATATCACCACTTATCATGCCATCACTTGAACCAAGCATGATACACTTGACTTTTGCATAAAATGGACTAACTTACATATGGGTCGGGGGAAAACATGCGGATATCGATATGTGTTCGTGTTTACAGTGGCTTTTAGGAATGTTGTGCAACTCATGTTCCGGTCTGACCTGTGGGCCTCCAGGGGACCGAGGGAGTGCTTGCTCCCTCTATTACTGGTACCATCATGTTAAGGGCATACATAAGTCCCTCCTGTTTAGCCTAGCGGCTGGCTTCCGTCACCAAGCAACGGAACAATCCTGGACCGTTATCCCGGGCATGTACGGGGTCCACTGTAAACATAGTTCGTCGATACAACCGCTGATTTCCAATAACAACCTTGCTTTACTAGGATATGGATCTATGTGCTCTGGGACGCTGGGCCACATAGCTAGATATCACAGTAAGACAAGTAATAATAATAAGACGTCAACTGTAGATTTATTGTATTTAGGATTTTATCTCCTCATGCTTTTCATACTTGTTAGTTGATATTCCTTATAATTGTTTCATCTTTCCTTATTCATGTCCCTAGCCACTTGGCTATAGTTTGTTTATTGTTATATGTCTTGACTCCTTGGATTTGCACATTCAGATTCCGAAGCTTGGAACGAAGTGGAGCCATCCACAGAGGACCAAGCTTACTTTAGTGAGCAGGCGGACTAGTTCCAGTCCCTTCGTGCCAGACTTACCTTTTGACTCACGAGATCTCCTTTCTACTTGTGAGCTTTTTGTATACATATTTGTATATATTTCTTTCGGACTTGGTTATGATGTAATACACATGTAATGTGTAATACTTTATAATATCCTGTGATAACTTTGTATGTGTACTTCTTGTGTTGGCATATGTATTGATACCACGCTTTGTCGTGTACTCTGTTTCTTGTTGTACTTTTTGCTTAGCGTATATACGTGTGGGGCATTTTCTGACCTACTATATACGTCGCAGTGACGTCCCCGTATTCGTGGACTCGGGGCGTTACAGGTTGGTATCAGAGCCTAGGCTCTCACACCTGAAGTACAATCGAGCGGCAAATTTTAATAATTTGCTGATGCCAACTACAATATACAAAGTTATTAAGTCCTTCTTGATTCCTTCCTTGATTCATTCCCTTATATCCTAAACTCCTTCCAATTGTTTTCAAATTCCAGTTTTCCATTCCTAACTCGGTATGGAGCGAAGGACGGGCCGTAACCACTCGGGGCAAGCATCGAATGGACCCACAGGGGAGAATGTGGATATTTTGAGGGTCATTCAGACCATGATGGAAAACCAGCAGCAGCAGACTGAACTCCTCAGGCAAGAATTGGCAGCACCGAAGGAACAGAGGCCGGAAATGTATCGGACTTCAGACGGCTGCAACCAGCTATCTTCACGGGAGGCGAGAAACCATTGGATGCTGAACAATGGTTGACGGATACCACAGATCTGCTGAATGCAGCCAGGGTACCAAAGGAGAACCAAGTTGAGGTCGCCAAGATTCAGTTGAAAGATGTTGCTAGAACTTGGTGGCTTGCTGAAGAGGCCAGACTGGAGAAGCCTGTCACCTGGGACACGTTCTCCAAGAGTTTCTACAACAGATTCTTCCCTGCTACTGCTCAGAAAGATATGGAAGAGCAGTTTATCAGACTCCAGCAGTGGAACAAGTCCGTGGATGAGTATGCCGCGGAATTTCTCAGACTCAGCCGCTTTGCTCCGTACATGGTAACGGATGAGGAGAAGCGAGCAAGCAGATTCCAGCAGGGCCTGCAGATGGACATACAGGTCTTCTTGATGCCCCAGCAACTGAAGACTTATTCTGAGGTTCTCACCATAGCTCGAGAGGTGGAGCGTGGGCTTGAGAAGAAGAAAGTTGACCAGATGAGGAACCAGGCCATGAAGAGGCCGTTTGCACCCATGGGAAGAGGAGGCCCATACAGAGCAGCGAAGGTTCAGAGACAACCATTCAGACCAGCTCCTTACCAGTCGGCCCAACCATTTACATTCTGTAGCTATTGTCAGAAGCCGGGCCACATTCGTCAGAATTGCCGGAGGGCAAATGGGTTGTGTTTGGTGTGTGGATCACGAGATCATTCTATAGAGGCTTGTCCACACAGGAGATTGGGGATAGCCAACCAGACTTTGCCAGCACTTCCAGGACCCAATGGACAGAGAGTGCTACCAGGGCCACTTGGGCAGAGGAATCAGGGACCAGTGATGAGGAGAGCTCTTCCCCTTCCTCCACAGCATGTTGTTCGCCCAGTCCAGGGAGGAGCCAGGACTGCAGCAGGGCGTGGTAGAGGTCAGGCTTACAATCTGACTGCAGAAGAGGCTGAGGCTTCAGAGGAAGTGATAACAGGTAACATCAGAGTTTATTCAAAACCTGTTCTCGCTCTCTTCGATTCAGGAGCATCCCACTGTTATATCTCAGACCATTTTGTGGCTTTGCATTCTATACCTGTTAAATCTTTAGACCACAAATGGGAGATTAGTACAGGGAATGGGTAGTCATATCTTCTAGAGTTTGTACTGATTGTCCAGTAGAACTTTGTGATAAGACCTTGGCCATAGATATGCTCGTACTAGACACCAAAGGGTACGACGTAATCTTAGGCATGACCTGGCTCAGTCAGTACTATGCAGTGATTGATTGTAGGGAGAAGAAGATTAATTTCAGGATCCCTCTTCAACCGGAGTTCCAATTTAGTGGAGAGGTGAAGTCTACCAAGGGAAAGACTCGGATGACTACTTCGGAGGTTCAGAAGCAGAAGGTACCGGTGTGGGATGAATTCCCAGAGGTGTTTGCTGAGATTTCAGGACTGCCACCGGAAAGGATGATTGAGTTCTCCATTGACACAGTTCCAGGAGCAGCTCCTATATCTAAGGCTCCGTACAGGATGGCACCGACGGAGTTAGAAATTCTGAAGAAGCAACTGCAGGAATACTCAGACAGGGGATTGATTAGGCCAAGTACTTCACCATGGGGGGCTCCAGTACTGTTGGCGAACAAGAAGGATGGTGGTAAGAGGCTTTGTATTGATTATAGGGATTGAACAAAGTTACCATCAAGAACAAGTATCCCTTACCCAGGATTGATGATCTGTTTGATCAGCTTCATGGAGCCCGTGTATTCTCTAAATTGGATTTACAGTCGGGTTACCATCAGCTAAGGGTGAAGAAGGAAGATATTCCGAAGACGGCATTCAGGACCCGTTATGGCCACTATGAGTTTCTAGTTATGCCTTTCGGAGTCACCAATGCCCCTTCAGTTTTCATGGATTTGATGAACCGAGTGTTCTCGCCCTATCTGGATCAGTTCGTTGTTGTTTTCATAGATGATATCCTGATCTATTCAAAGAACAACAGGGAGCATGCAGAACACTTGAGGATTGTGTTGCAGACTCTCCAGCAGGAGCAGCTTCATGCCAAGAGGAGCAAGTGTGAGTTCTGGTTGGACAGCATAGCCTTCCTTGGACACATGGTTTCAGCAGAAGGAATTTCAGTTGATCCCAGCAAAATCCAGGCAGTGAGAGATTGGCCGATTCCGAGGACGGTGACTGAGATTAAGAGTTTTCTTGGACTAGCCGGATATTACAGACGCTTTGTCCAGGATTTCTCTAGGATTGCAGCTCCATTGACTAAGCTCACCCGGAAAGGGGAAAGGTACATTTGGACAGAGGAGTGTACCGCAGCATTTGAGCAATTGAAGCAGAGGCTCATTTCAGCTCCAATCTTGAAGACTCCCTCAGGGAGAGGAGGGATGGTCATATTCAGTGATGCATCAGGAAAAGGCCTGGGATGTGTACTTATGCAACATGATCATGTTATAGCATATGCATCTAGGCAACTGAAGACTCATGAGCGGAATTACCCAACTCATGACTTGGAGCTAGCAGCTGTGATATTTGCATTGAAGATTTGGAGGCATTATCTTCTGGGAGATAAAGTGTTGATATACACGGATCATAAGAGCCTCAAGTATATTTTCTCACAGAAAGAGTTGAATATGAGGCAGAGGAGATGGCTTGAATTGATGGCGGACTATGATATTGACTTGCAATATCATCCAGGCAAGGTCAATACAGTTCCAGATGCACTGAGCAGGATGCCAGAGAATAGAGTGCTTGTCCAGCTTACTCAGCAGAAGGAGTTGATTCAAGACTTCATCAGATTGGACTTGATGTTAGTTCGAAGGACTGAGAAGGCAGGACAGTTCATGACTTTGCAGATTCAGTCAGCATTGATTGATGAGATCAGGGAAGCTCAGAAGGAAGATCCCAGATTACAGACATTCCGAGCTCAGGTAGAGGCGGGATTGAGAACTGATATCTGTATTCATCCAGATGGTGCATTATATTTTGGTAGCAGACTTTGTGTTCCCCAAGGAGAAGTTAGACAGAAGATTTTGGCAGAAGCACACAGTTCAGCATATTCCATCCACCCAGGGGGAAACAAGATGTATCAGGACTTGAAGAAGCAGTTTTGGTGGAATGCTATGAAGAGGGAGATAGCTCAGTTTGTAGCCAAGTGCCTGGTGTGCCAGCAGATAAAGATAGAGCATCAGAGGTCAGCTGGACTTCTACATCCTTTGCCGATACCCGAATGGAAGTGGGAGCACATCACCATGGATTTTGTCACGGCATTACCTCGAAGTCCTAAAGGTAATAATGCTGTGTGGGTAATCATTGACCGTCTCACCAAGTCAGCTCACTTTATACCATTCAGGGTGGGACAGTCAACGGAGGTCTTGGCAGACAAGTACATGAAGGAAATAGTTCGTCTGCATGGAGTTCCAGTCAGTATTGTTTCAGATAGAGACACCAGATTCAGATCCCATTTCTGGGAGAGTCTCCAAGAAAGTTTGGGAACCCGTCTGAAATTCAGTACATCATATCATCCTCAGACAGACGGGCAATCTGAGAGGACTATCCAGATCCTTGAAGATATGCTAAGGGCCTGCATGATTGAGTTCAAGGGTTCCTGGGAAGATCATCTTCACTTGGCTGAGTTTTCTTATAACAACAGCTATCAGGCAAGTATCAAGATGGCACCTTTTGAGGCATTGTATGGAAGGAAGTGTAGGTCACCGATTTGTGGGATGAAGTCGGTGAGAGGAGACTTTTGGGGCCAGAGATTCTGATTCAGACAACAGAGAAAGTCAGAGTCATCAGAGATCATCTCAGGGCAGCTCAGAGTCGGCAGAAGAGTTGGGCAGATTCACAGAGAAGGCCATTGGAGTTCCAGGCAGGAGATCATGTGTTCTTGAGGATATCACCTACCAGAGGAGTGATCCGGTTCGGTATTCGTGGAAAGCTGAGTCCGAGATATATCGGCCCATTCGAGATTTTGGAGCGAGTGGGAGATGTGTCTTACAGATTGGCCTTACCTCCATCTTTGGACGGAGTGCACAATGTTTTCCACGTATCTCAGTTGAGGAAGTATGTCAAGGATGATAGTCATATTTTGGATCATTCCGAACTGGAACTGCAGCCAGATTTATCATATCAGGAGCAGCCGATGGCCATTCTAGATAGAAGTGTGAAGACACTGAAGAATAAGGCTATACCATTAGTGTTGGTGTCTTGGAACCGGCATGCGCCAGGAGAGGCCACTTGGGAACGAGAGGACGTTATCCGAGAGCGCTATCCTCAACTCTTCGCATCTTGATTGGTAAGACTCTTTCCTTCTATTCTTCTCTACCGTTATCTTCCATCTTATCCTTCTCTATCTGTTACTTTTCCTGTTACCTTTCACCTTATGAAATTTCGAGGACGAAATTTTTGTAAGGTGGATGGATTGTAATACCCCGTTTCCAGAATACGTACTTAGTTGCGTATTCAGCCTTTCGATCGTATTTTTCGATTTACTTCCCGTATTTGACCGATTTCAATTTCAAATATCATTTTCTAATATATTAGATTTTATATGATTTTCTGGATTTTTCCTGAATTAAAATGAATTTCTTCAAAACCGGTGTCGACCAGTGTCACTGATCGATTCCCGAATTTTTAATTCTCAAACAGTTAGGAATTTCTAGATGGTCCTTTAGACTTTATTTCTTAGAATCATATTCCCTACTTAAATACTTTTTCTGAGAATTTTATGAATTTATGAAAATTCCAACGGAGTCGGTAGTTAACTGATTCCGGGATTTTTAGTTTTAAAACTATAAAGTATTTCTTAAAAGGATTTCACTATTAGTCTTCATATATTATTATTGATTTTTGGTGAAATTTATGAGTCGTTCCGAGATACTTGAATTTCGGACGATTTCGGTATTTTCCGAAATGTTTTCCGTATCTTAGACTTAACCCAGGAACCTGTGTTTCCGATATTTTCATTTTTGGAGATCAAGAAAATATCTTCATTATATAATTTCTTTTCTTTTTCCTTTTCCTTTTTCTTTCCTTCTTTTCCTTCCACCAAATTCCAAAAAAATATCTCTTCCAAAATATCTTCTCCTCCAAAATATCCCCATTAATGCCTCTCTTTTTCTCTCTCTTCCATGGCCGGCCACCATTGGCCAAGGGAGACACCTCATCTTCCCCTTTTTACACAAACCCCTCTCAATTTCTTTAATTGCATCTCCTTTACAAAAATCAAACCCTATTTAAACAAATCCTTTACATTTTTATTTCTTTCTTCACTTTCCCAAGAAATCAACCTTTACAAAATCCTTCTCCATCTCCAACTCAAACCCTAACTCCAAAGCAACACCTAGGTCTTCATCTCCATCCCAAGCAACCACCACTTCGTTGGATTGGGATCGTCCGCAATATCGTCGAGGATCACTTTGGTACTTTTCGTCGACCTCGATCTCTTCGAACGTGTAAAGCTTCACACAACCGTTCGAAGTGAGTATTTTTACTCACCAAGACTAGACAACTTCCTTGTTTACTTGTGTTGATCATTCATGTACACTTGTGCCATAAAAATCATATTTTTATCCCATCAAACACCACCACCAGAAAATCTGTTCTGTTACTGTTTTCCCCACGATTAGTCGACTTAACCTAGGGACCAGTCGACTAACCACCTTAGTTGAAACTTAACCTTTCTGATTTCACAGTTTTAGTCGACTAAGCCATATTACCAGTCGACTAGACCCCCCTAGTCGACTACCCATTCCTCCTAGTCGACTCCTGTTTTCCTGAAATAAAACATCAACTCTCTGTATCACAGACTTAGTCGACTTAAGTATCCGTTAGTTGACTAGTAGTTCCCTGTTAGTCGACTACCCTTACAACCCTAGTCGACTAACTTTCCTGAAACAGAATTCCAACTCTCTGGAATCCAGTTTTAGTCGACTCATCCAGATCATTAGTCGACTTAAGACCCCTATTAGTCGACTAATCCTTCCACATAGTCGACTAATTCTGACTGTTTGACTTAGTTGATTTCTTTTCTGGGGTTGGATCTTATCATTGATACATGTGTGGCATATTTCTTGTTTCATGCTTCTTAACTGGTACTACATGACATGTTACTTGATAGACATTATCTCATATTACTTCATGACTTGTTTATTACATATCATCGCTCCATAACTTGTAAAATGTGAATATCACCACTTATCATGCCATCACTTGAACCAAGCATGATACACTTGACTTTTGCATAAAATGGACTAACTTACATATGGGTCGGGGAAAACATGCGGATATCGATATGTGTTCGTGTTTACAGTGGCTTTTAGGAATGTTGTGCAACTCATGTTCCGGTCTGACCTGTGGGCCTCCAGGGGACCGAGGGGAGTGCTTGCTCCCTCTATTACTGGTACCATCATGTTAAGGGCATACATAAGTCCCTCCTGTTTAGCCTAGCGGCTGGCTTCCGTCACCAAGCAACGGAACAATCCTGGACCGTTATCCCGGGCATGTACGGGGTCCACTGTAAACATAGTTCGTCGATACAACCGCTGATTTCCAATAACAACCTTGCTTTACTAGATATGGATCTATGTGCTCTGGGACGCTGGCCACATAGCTAGATATCACAGTAAGACAAGTAATAATAATAAGACGTCAACTGTAAGATTTATTGTATTTAGGATTTTATCTCCTCATGCTTTTCATACTTGTTAGTTGATATTCCTTATAATTGTTTCATCTTTCCTTATCCATGTCCCCTAGCCACTTGGCT
Source organism: Agave tequilana (assembly GCA_038442645.1). Taxonomy (NCBI): domain Eukaryota; kingdom Viridiplantae; phylum Streptophyta; class Magnoliopsida; order Asparagales; family Asparagaceae; genus Agave; species Agave tequilana. Next base: position 6,061 of record JAVJIF010004304.1, on the reverse strand, counting down.
ATAGTTTGTTTATTGTTATGTCTTGACTCCTTGGATTTGCACATTCAGATTCCGAAGCTTGGAAACGAAGTGGAGCATCCACAGAGGACCAAGCTTACTTTAGTGAGCAGGCGGACTAGTTCCAGTCCCTTCGTGCCAGACTTACCTTTTGACTCACGAGATCTCCTTTCTACTTGTGAGCTTTTTGTATACATATTTGTATATATTTCTTCGGACTTGGTTATGATGTAATACACATGTAATGTGTAATACTTTATAATATCCTGTGATAACTTTGTATGTGTACTTCTTGTGTTGGCATATGTATTGATACCACGCTTTGTCGTGTACTCTGTTTCTTGTTGTACTTTTTGCTTAGCGTATATACGTGTGGGGCATTTCTGACCTACGTATATACGTCGCAGTGACGTCCCTATTCGTGGACTCGGGCGTTACAATAATACAGTTTAACTGTTGCTCTCAAATGGAATTATCTCTATTGACATTGTCTCGTCAAAAGATATTTAGCGGATCCGCTTACCAAAAGTTTAAGTAGAGAGCGTATAAACTGCGCATCGAGGGGAATGGGTTTAAAAGCCTAACCTTACTGAGTCAGCTTAATGGAAACCTCACTTAGCGACTGGAGATCCCACGGACTAAGTTCAAGAGGAAAAACTAGTTATGATTGACTCAGCAAGTAAGCACTTAGGAGCTTAACTCCAATCCATTCCTAAGGTGCACACAAGTGCTTTCTATAAGTTAATTAAGGATAAGCTTAACGTTTTTAATGATGCCTATATTTTATTATTAAACAAGTGAAGTAGAGTAGACTACTCTTAATAGGACGATCACCTATGTGAGTATAGAGTTGGGTCAGCTCTTTGAGAATTTCTATGGAGGCTGTTATTCCCTAAGATACTCTCTAAAACTAAGAATGTTCAGGGCTAAAATGGACACAACCGAGAACCAAAGTTGATTTGGAAAATTACTGTGTGAAGCTTGTTGACTTGGCTTACACTAATGGCTAACAGTTCAAGACCTAATTCACTGATTAGCCAGTAAGTCCGATAAAGTTTTCGCTATGGAAGGTTCAGACCTAGTTCACCTATCCTGATGCAGTTTCTTTTCTAAAGTACCTTTCACTATAGAGTCAGTCTCTTTGTGTGTCAATTCCTTGAATCTCTATTCATTGTGGGGTTTTTTTGGAAATATGAAGAATTAAATGTGAATCTTTAAGTTGAATTACGGTGAGATCTGTCGATAGAATCAATTGGATAATAGTTAGAGTGTGTTCTCTTTCTATTGGGGATGAACGTGGTATATTTACATGTTCAATTCCGACTTCGAATGAATGAGAGATTCAAGTCTAAAGTTGCCTAATTCAAAAGCCAGAAGGGGACTAAAGGTAGCTAAAAGCATTACTCCCACATTGGCCATGGGATAAAATTTGAAGTGTTTAAATAGAAAAAATGGAACAAAGGGTGTGCCCTTAGGGAGAAACCATGCCCACACGCGCGCGCCGCCGGAGCCGGGTCGGGCTCGGGCTCGAGTTCCTACCCGGTCCGGTTCTTTTTGAATCGGGTCTCACGGGTATGAGGTACAGCGGATCGCACCCGCTCCACCATTCGAATCCAACCGAACAGCGCAACGGCTGACAGGAAAACGCCACGAACGGCTGGACAGTTTTCTGTCTAAAATGAACCGTTGCAACAGTTCAGACTAAACCGTTGTAACCGTTTGGACGGAACAGACAGATTTGCCCCTCCCGGCTCGCTATAATAGCGCTCCTTTTCTCTCATTTAACTCACAACAAATAACAACACAGAAAAGGAAAAACAACTTGAGTACGCCTTCGTAGAATACAGGAACTGGAGTACAGCAGTTGAGTATTCTCAGATTATCGAAAATCATATATTTAATGAATTGCACTAGAGCAGATGCACTAATAACCCTAGTGATGATCAATAGACTGCTCTACTACGAGTATTAGGTTACGTATCAATACAAGGAATATGCTTTGAGATATGGACAATATCCACATGTACTTGAAGGATACAGTGATGCTAATTGAATTGCAGATTCTAGGAATTAAAATCAACTAGCGGATATGTATTTTACTCTAGGAGAGTAGTAGCGGTATCTTGAAAATCTTTCAAACAAACATGTATGCTCGTTCCACTATGGAATCGAATTCATAGCCTTAGATAAGGCGAAGAAGAAGCAGAGTGCTTCGACAATTTTTGGAAGATATACCATTATGGGCAAAAGCCAGTGTCCGCTATATGCATACACTGCGATAATCAAGCACTATATCTAGGGCACAAAACTTTATATATAACGGTAAGTCTAGACATATTCGTCGTAGACATAATTACCGTTAAGCAGTTGCTCTCAAATGAAATTATCTCTATTGACTTTGTCTCATCAAAAGATCATTTAGCGGATCCGCTTCAAAGATTTAAACTGAGAGCGTTATAAACTGCGCATCGAGGGGAATGGGTTTAAAAGCCTAAGCTTACCGAGTCAGGTTATGGAAATCTCATTTAGCAACTGAAGATCCCACGGACTAAGTTCAAGAGGAAAAATTATTATGATTGACTCAGCAAAGTAAGCACTTAGGAGTTTGACTCCAATCCATTCCTAAGGTGCACACAAGTGCTTTCCACAAGTGGATTAAGGACAAGCTTAACGCTTTTAATAATGCCTATATCTTGTTATTAAACATGTGGAGTAGAGTAGACTACTCTTAATAGGATGATCACCTATGTGAGTATAGAGTTGGGTCGGCTCTTTAGAATTTCTATGGAGGCTGTTATTCTCTAAAGATACTCTCTAAAACTAAGAATGTCCAGGGCCAAAATGGACACAACTGAGAACCAAAGTTGATTTGAAAAGTTACTGTATGAAGCTTGTTGACTTAGCTTACACTAACAGCTAACAGTTCAAGTCGTAGTTCACTGATTAACTAGTAAGTCCGTAAAGCTTTCACTATGGAAGGCTCAACACCTAGTTCACCTTCCTGATGCAGTTTTTTTTTCTAAAGTACCTTTCACTATAGAGTCTGTCTCTTTGTGTGTAAATTTCTTGAATCTCCATTCATTATAGGGGATTGTTGGGAAATATGAAGAATTAAATGTGAATCTTTCAGTTGAATTACGGTGAGATCTGTTGATAAATCAATTGGATAATGGTTGGAGTGTGTTCTCTTTCCATTGGGGATGTACGTGGTATATTCACATGTTCAATTCCGATTTCGAATGAATAAGATATTCAAGTTTAAAGTTTGTCTAATTCAAAAGCCAAAAAGGGACTAAAGATAGTTAAAAACATTTAGTCTCACATTGGCCATGTATTGAAAGTTTGAAGTATTTAAATAGAGAAAAATGGGAAACAAAGGGTGTGCCCTTTGGGTACTTGGTTTTCGCGCGCGATTAAGGGGAAATCATGCCTCGCCGCGCGTGCCGCCGTAGCCGGGCCGAGCTCGGGCTCGGGTTTCCTACCCGGTCCGTTCTTACGGGTCTAGGGGTACAGCGATCGCACCTGCTCCGCCATCCGGATCCGAACCGAATAGCGCAACGGCTGACAAGAAACTGCCACGAACGGTCGGGCGGTTTCTGTCTGAAACGAACCGTTGCAATGGTTTCAGACCGAACCGTTGCAACCGTTCGGGACCGGGAACGGACCGATTTGACCCCTCCCGGGGACTAGAAATAGCACTCCTTTTCTCTCATTTTAACACACAACAAACAGCAATAAAGAAAAGGAAAACAAGTTCCTTCCTCTGCATTCCGAAGTGGGAATTTTGCAACTCGGATTCAGAAGTGATTTCCAACAGGAAGTGAAATCCTGCAACTCAGATTCTGAAGTGACTTCCAGCATATTCTAAAAAAATTCGTTCTGAAAGAAGGCTTAGAAAATTCAACAGATTCTTTAATAGAATTGTTGTCTGAATCTGTGATTTTCAAAGAAGAATATTCTTCTATCTTCCTCCTTTCTCTACAGTGGGTGTTCCTCCAAAGTAAAGACAAATATTCTCCCCGAAATTTGTCTTGGTCCTGCTGCTTTGATAATCCTGTGAAGGTACTGATTAATTACGGTTCGACCATACGGTGATTTGGTAGTGCTATCGAATACCGTGAAGGAGTGTTGTGTCTTAGAAGATCAGCGTCCAGTAACCGTTTCACCGTAGCGCGGGATGTAATTGTCTTAAGGAGATTCGCTATAAGCATGCCTCACTCCAAGTACTGTATAAGTGAATTAATTTTCTTTATACAGGGGTTATACTATTTCAATATATTGAGATTGACTTATACCAGTCTAATTGGTGTTTAACTAAGGAAGGTAATTGAAAGGTAGGTCTGTAATTAAGGAACGTTCTATTGAACAGAAACCTCCCACTTGATATTCACCGACCTGACCAATTAGATCGGTGGCATTGTTTAGTTGTCAGATTGATTCTAGAACTAACAGGAGCTGCATGTAATTCCAATTATAAGAGTCAAACACAACCTCTCCTCCAATCTTGAACAAGGAGCCTCTTGTTTTTTCATCAAATTAACTTCTTTGTCACTAAATCTTGCGTCGATGACATTTTATTTTCCTTTTTATAGTTAAAAAAAGTCATATAAAGAGAGCTTTAAACTTTTGAATGGCTGAACCTACCGCTAACACATTAATTTACCACGAAGATGCATCGAATGACCCTAATTTTTATCTTATTTATCTATATTTCCTATAAGAAATAATCGGGTGTTTATGCTTAGATTGTATAAATAAATGTACCAAATGAAAGATTTATACATATATTTCTCAAGAAAAGTTTAAATACAGTAAAAATCTGATAGAAAGTTAGTAAATAATATAGTAAATAAAAATAAAGAATCCACAAATAAAATATTTTTAAATAAAAAACTATTTTATCCTTTTACTTTATTACAAAAACTTAATTTTATTTGGAAAATAGTTTAATATTTACTTCTAAGCTTAGGGGTAAGACAGTCATTTACAATAGTTTTTTATTTACCTTGAAATTAGTTAGGTGTATTTTAGGTGTAAAGTTAATATTTTAGAAACTTTTTGGACATAAAATTAGGTCAGCTTCAAATTTTGGGTATCGAATCGTTTTTCCTTTTGTAAAATATATTTTCAGCACATGCATGAATCAATCAACATTTCAAGACTCAAAAAGCAAGTTACAAACTAACGGTCAACCGTCAACACCATAAATTAAATGTCCCCAAAAAAATAAAATAAAATGCAAATATAATAATAAAGTAAATAATATAAATAAAAGTAAGGCCACCCCCGCGATCCAACGCGCTCCCGCATTATTCTCCCTACCGCGTTGACCCTCTTTCTATATATGTTACAGATTCCAATTCGTTACTCATTAAAGATGAATTCAATCAAGAAATCTCAATTTCAATTTCAATGGCGTCCGCTCATCAACCATCGGTGTCGAACCGAGCTGTCGAGGCCCTCGGCGTCGTTCCGCCTCCGCAACCCTCCCTGAACAATCTCCGCCTCCGCCGCATCTTCGACCTGTTCGACCGCAACTCCGACGGGCTCATCACCCCCTCCGAGCTCTCGCAGGCCCTGGACCGCCTCGGCCTCTCCTCCGACCCGCCGAGGTCTCCACCCCCTCGACCCCTTCCTCCAGGGCTCCACCGGCCTCGACTTCGACGCCTTCCGGCCCTCCACAGGTCCCTCGGCGATGCCCTCTTCGGCGACTTCGACGAGTCGTCGGCCGCAGCTTATTCTGCGGAGCTGGAGCCCATCCAGGAGCAGGAGGCGGGATGCAGGAGGCGTTCAAGGTGTTCGACGAGGACGGCGACGGTTCATCTCCGCCAGGGAGCTGCAGCCGTGCTGGCCAAGCTCGGGCTCGACGAAGCCGGAGCCTCGACAGGGTCAACGCCATGTTGGGTCTGTGGACTGCAACGAGGACGGGAGGGTCGATTTCAAGGAGTTCAAGAACATGATGAGGACCGTCGTCGTCCAGGATCATCCTGATCAACATCAGCTGTCGTCGTTATCGCCTCATCGTCAATAATTGAATCATGTAATTTTTGGATTATTACTCCTT